>JAWWEE010000085.1:68983304-69013874 GCA_035221455.1 Xenops minutus | reverse complement strand
TGGGTTTTTTTGTTTGGGGGGGTTGTTGGGTGGCTTTTTGCTTGTTTGTTTGGGTTTTTTGTTTGTTTGGTTTGGGGTTTTTGTTTTGTTTTGGGATTTTTTTTTCTAATTGGTTGTTTTTTCTCCAATATTCGCATCCCTGCCGCCAGACTTGAGAAACAAACCCCAAAACGCTCAAACCCCGCACTTCTTTGTTGCGCTCTGTTCCCTCTGCTGTCGGGGCATTTTTGTGCCCCAGGAGCACAACACCTTCACCAGCGCCGACCAAGCTTCTTTTGCTTTTCTCTTCTAGAACATCTGAGGCCCAAATTACTTGAACAAACAAAGGAGCTCTCCCTCCCCTCTCCCCCGCCGCCACCTCCCCCATCAGTGCCGGGTCTGCCCCTCCTCCCCCGGCACACAAATGGCCTCACACCAGACGGGATGGAGGGAGCGCTCCCAATTACACCTCTGTATTAACGAGGGGCCACGGCGGGGAAGGGGCTGCAGCAGCGTGGGGGCTGCTGGCTCCCCCCAGTCACCCAAACTGGGGGGCAGGGGGAACGGGGAATGTGCTGGGAGGCAGCCCCTGTGCCGGAGATTTGGCCAACCTGCCCGCCTGCCCCGTGCCACGGTGGGTGGGCATCACTGGTCCACCCTCCTGGGAAAGGGTGTCAAGGAAAAGACCTGCAGGGATCCTGGCTGTTTCGTGCAGCCTGTGGATGGTGTGAGATGAGAGGTGTGGGGGTATGATGGGACCAGCGCGGGGTGGGTGCCAGGGGTCCCTCCTGCAGCTGGAGCAGTGGAAGGTGGGATGCCTTCTCCACTGGCCCTGGGTGAGACACCTCTGTCTGCCTCAATTTTCTGCCTGAAAACCTTAGGAAAGTGCTGAAAGTCTTACGTTTTTTTGTAGCATTCAGATATTACATGGTCTAAAGGTGCCCCTGTCCCGTGGCAAGGGGTTTGGAATGAGGTGGACTATAAGGTCCTTTCCAACCCAAACCAATCTATGACCTGTAACAGTTACAGAGCACTGCCTTCAGTTTTCCATAAGTACCATCCATCCTCTAGCTCCTTTCTCCCTATGTTTGTGGTGACTCATTTCCTTTTTCTTCTAGGAAAGATAAGGAGGGTGATTTTTGAAAAAAAGTCACAGTCAAAATCAAAACTCTTTCCTTATCTCCCATTTGAACCTCAGTCCTTCCTTTGCACTCACCCTCCAGTGTTGTAATATCACACCTGATGATAAACTTTCTGAGCCCCTCAAGGCTCTTCTTTACCCATCAGACCCTCTGCAGTGCTGCCTGCATCGCTGTCTCCATCTGGCAGAGCCTAAATCCTCCTTTCTCCTTACCTCACTGTTTAAATTCCTCTCCCACTGGGCTGCTGGCTTTTCCTCAGGAACAAAGCACAGCCCCTATGAGCAAACACTTCTACCCATCTGTGTCCAGCAGCCATGAAAAAAACACCTCCCCTTACTCTTAGAGGCCCCTATAATTTTTCCCCAGGCCTCACAACATGCTTGAAACCCTTTCTGACTCCTTCCCTACTCTCAGAACGAGATTTGGTCACTTCCTCCAGTCTTTAGGCTTATTTATTTACAGGCCTTCATGTTACCTGTGCTTCTTGTTGAGTGTCTTCAGGGTCTACCTATATATGTGTTTTCACACAAGTGGCCAGTCTGCAGGCAGGCAGTGAAGATGCAGAGAGAAAATGGGACTATAAGAGGAGCAATAAAGCATTTCGACTTTTTCTAACCAGGGATTAACACATGGGTTTTAAACAAGGGGACTCCCTTCCCAGCTGACAGCAGCAGCTGCAGCTTCTGACTTGCTCACAGAGTGGCAGGGAATCGAATCAAAGAGAAAAGAAGAAAGAGGACAACCCTTCCTTGGGGAGTAGAAACACAATACAAGCTATTCTAAAATCCTTGAAAATACTGGCTTGGTTTTAGGTCAGGCTCTCCTTCCCCCTTCTGTCCTGTGTGCCCCCCACCTCTTCCTCCCCCTCCCCTCTCAACAAAGGGAAATTGGTATTTTTCAAAATTCTTCTGAAAGCCAACCCGGCAGATGGTTCTTTCCATGCTGGGGAGGGAACAAAAAGAAAAACCTGCCAGGATACACATCACTGAGATGTGACAAAAA
Source organism: Xenops minutus (assembly GCA_035221455.1). Classification (NCBI taxonomy): domain Eukaryota; kingdom Metazoa; phylum Chordata; class Aves; order Passeriformes; family Furnariidae; genus Xenops; species Xenops minutus. The sequence goes on along the minus strand of JAWWEE010000085.1, from coordinate 69,011,751 downwards.
TGGGCATGGTGGCTGGCCTCTGACCCAGGGTTTTCACAGACCTATTAAACCATGTGGCCAAGATGGACTGAGGCAACTTCTATCTCCAGCACGCAGCTGCTGTACCCCATGGGCTCGTGCTAAGTTTATTAGATTAAGTCAGGCCATGTAGACTGAAAAAGACAGGGTTTCCATCTCCCACCTTTTCAACACCTTAGGACAATCCTCAAAACCAACATCTAAGCAGGTGGAAGCGAAATTCAGTAGGCAGATTTTCAATAATAAAAGGATTATTTAGACAGTAATTAGCAATGGTCCTACTTTACCAAAGTCTTACATATATATCAGTAATTTGAACTCCTGCAGATGGAAAAAGCCAAGGGTAAGTCACTGTCAGCCCTTCTAGCACAGTCAAACATCTCAGGTTAAGGATCTATATGTCCATCACAAGCTGCTCTCCCTTTTTTTTTTTTTTTTTATTCTCAAAATATCTTCTTCCCTCTAGACAACATCAACAGCCTAATTTCCCAGTCTCTTTGGGGGTGCCTCAAGTAGGTCCCGGGGCTCCACATCGCAGGCACCCAAGTGGCCTCCAAGGACAGAGCATGACTTGGTTGTGCGCCACATCTGCCAGCCAAAGCACGGGGAGCAGCGAAGGGCGTGCTGTCCTCCCGCAGAGCTGCCCTGTGCTTCACAAATTCCCATGAAGCATGCTGGCAGTCGCTGTCCCCCAGTGACTAATAGCAGCTCCCTGCCCACGCCCAGAGTAAATGACCTAAGGACAGATCGATCCCTCCCCATCACGCTCTTCCCAGCTCCTCCTGTGATTGCTGTGCTGTGGTCACAGAAGGAAACAGGCTTCCCCACACCCCCCCTTCAAATCAGGAATATAATTATAAGTAAAGCAATGGAATTAAGATCAGAGAGAGAAAAGGCTGGAGGGAATTTGTCCTAATGATTACATAAATTATTGAAGAAAAGTATACCATGTAAAACAAGAGGCTGTCTTTGGGAAGAGTACTTCACCAGCTGAGTGCTGGCGAACACAATGTCAGAAAATGGACAAGACAAATTAATTATCCCCATCTAACCTGCACACAACATGGGATATAAGAAGTAGAATACGTTGTCAATCCAATAGCATCAGTTCCCAGCGGAAGATGCAATGAAACAAGTGCCTTCAAGCTCCCTGCTAATACACATTAGGCAGGTGACAAATGTAGGGACTGTCCCTGCAGCTTCTGGTGGGAGGCAGAAAGGAGGGCTGATCAAGACCCTCTTAGTGCTGCTGCTCCCCAGTGGAAAAAAATGTCTGCCTCAGGACTACTTTTCTTAGTCTTAAGGGTGAGCTTTCGTCAAATTACCCCCTGGGAATACAGCAGGTAAAATTTAGGTGAAGCTACCCAAGCCAGCGCAATGTTCTTGCACATACTGAAGAGCAAGGGAGACTACTGATAAAAGTCCATTTAGAAATTACAGTGTAAGCTTTACCTCGGAGGTATGAGGAAACTATTTCCTACACATCCTCCTGGGAGAAACGTTTGCCAAGCACAGTTACAGAAGTGCCTTTTCACAGGATTGCCAGGTGGGGAACCAGTGACCTGCCCTGCGGGTGAGGCGAGGGTGTGATCAGTGGTGACACACAGAATGTCCACTGCTCAGCCCTCTCCTTGTCAGATAGAGTCATCAGCATGGACAGAGGGGCCGTGGCCTCTGGCTCATTTGTTTGTGTCACTGCATTCCTTCCGAAAGGGAGAGCATTGGGCAAGTCAAAATTACCCACAAATCCCCTCAGGGCTGATTCTCATCTTTCAGCCATATGGAGGGAGAGCAGCTCGCATGAAGTCAGGACACTGCAAAATACTGAAATTCCTCAATGAACCACCCAAGTTTATAATGGTAGAGTTGTTGTAACACTGATGTCAATAAAAGATACCATCTCTTTACAAACCTTGCCACCCAGGTGAGGCAGAACCATGAGAAACTGATGAGAAGATAAGGAGTCCTCCAGTAGATATTTCTCATTCGACTCTTACCACATTTTAGGGTTTACAGACCAGAAGGGATTATTAAGGGCATCTAGGTCAACCCATTGCATGCTGGCCCCGAAACTCCACCCACTCATTTCTGTTTACAGCCCTAACTCTCCGAAGAGATAAGCTTTAAGTGAGCAGTGGAGATGCAGAGAGTTAACAGTTTTGAAACAAATTGACCAGTTTAAATGACAATTAGAAGAGGAATTGGCTTCCAGAAGGGCTCTGCACTCCTTGCTTGGAGTTCAGGCCACTGCCTGGGAGACTCAATTGTGTCATGGTTAAGCAACCACAGCTCAGTGAAAAAGAACTGTTACCCTGACCTGCAGCAGGTTCCTTGAGTGACTTACTTAATCCTATTACCCTATTTCACATTCTGTACTAAGAAACAAGATCGTTCTATTTACCCTCCTCTCTACAGAGCTTCATACAGGACCTGCCAGCAGCAGACATGGATGTACAAGAACAACATGAAACACCACCTGAAAATGAGCCTGGTAGAGACCCACTTAGTTCTGCAAACACAGCTGCAGGTGACTGTCTATCTTGAATGGCCATGTCCTCATCTTCAGCAGTTCCGTCTTGGCCACACTCCAAACCACATCTCAGACATACAGCCTCATCTACAACCTACAGTAAGACACCTTAGCCCTCATGCTGTCCTGTTCACTGATAGCCCAGGTCTCCAGAAACAAAAAGAAAGAAAAATTGTAACAAGGCATTTGGCTTGATACCACTCTGGAGAAATAGAATTTATTGTCCATCCTACTTGGAAGCATTGTCATGCTACTGGTGCATGAGCCATGGCTTGAGAATCCCTCTCCTGATAGCAAAGACCTGCAGCACAGAGTCCAAATATAATCACGATATAGAAATAGCACTTCATGTCCTGAAATGAAGAAGCCAACAGCCACTGGTCTAATTCATGTTAGAGGTCATGGCAAGAAATGGAAAATAACGCTGTTATGAAAACACAGTTAACTGGACTTGTCCTCAAGTGTCACGTATCAAATGGAATCACTTTAAGGTTCAAGAGTTGGAAAAGTCTCAGCATTAAAAACCAAAACAATGCATGTTTATTCTGGATATTTTTAGACTGGTTTCCTAAGGAAACAAGGCTAGCATGGTTCACGCCGTGTTTGTGTGTATGTGAATGCACACACAAACAAACTCCTTGCCTTCCTGCAGGATCTTCTCCTCAATGTTTTTGGAATATTTTGCCCAGTTAAGATCACATTTGATGTAAGAACAGAAATCTTTGTGATACAATATTCTAAAAAGTTTTGTTCCAGTTGTTCACTGGCCAGAAGAAAGGGACCACAAGGGGCTCCCAGACAGGACTTTGCCTGCAAGGTCATTTTTCACTAGGCACTAGAGAAGTCACATAAGAGGAAGGTGGTCAGAAACCAATTTTCACAAGTTTCAATGCTCTTAGAAAAAGAAAAGAAAAAATAAAGACAAGCTGAGGGCACCAGGTGAACCAACACTTTACATTCAAATGAACTCATATGGGTCCATCACTCAGTCCCACTGGCTTGGCAGAGGAATGGGGGCAGCAAGAAGCCCATGTGGGAATAAAGCGTTTGAAGAATTACACCTGACCTGAGGGGGCTAGCTGGGCGTGCCTGTGTGTGTGTGAAAAAGAGATTAAAGATGAAAAATCTGGAGGTAAATCAGAAGGTGTCTGTGGTCAGGCATGCCTGGAAGGGGAGGAAAGGAAGCGCTGCATGCAAAAGCTGATGCTGGAAGAACATGATCATGTACCTGAAGGACTGACATCCCTGTGCATCCCAAAACCTCTGCAAATGAAGACACAACCAGTTTGCAGCCTTGGGTGCACCCGACAGCACATCACAACTCCATCTCTGTTAGCCTGGAGGCCACAGTGCTTTTGAAACAACCCGCGTGTGCTGATTTGGCCAAGTGTTTACAAGGCTGCAGGAGCAGCACCCATCTCCTCCCGCAGTTAGGTGGTTGGGACTGAGGACCTCCAGCTGGATCCCCAGCTTTCTGTACTTGTCCCAGTTGCTGCACCAGTTGCTTCCCTGCAGTGTCTCCTTAACCCCAAAACCAGGTCCGCAGACGTTTTGTCACGGTTTGAAGAGAGCAACGCACCACAAGCAAACAAGGAAATGTCACAGAGGGCCATCGAAACTCAGCTGTGGGAGGGATAGACTGCTGCAAAACAAAGCCTGTCCTAGACACAGGCAGCCTCCCTAAGCCCTGCTCATATGGCAGCTAATCAAATACACCAAGTCTTCCTTGTTTGGCACTCAAGTATTCAGCAGAGAAAGCCTGCTTACATTTTCCCAGCCCATCCCTTCACTTCTTTAAGACACACTCGACTAGGTGTAAAAAAGAAGCTCACAATTCTCTAGGAGCAGACAGTGAGGGATGGACATCACCTGGCTCGGGCAGAGCACTGAGCTGAAAAAGAGACTTTGCCTTACTCCTGTCACAAGGTATCCATGGCAGACACTTCTCCAATAAGCTTTGGAAGAGAAGGAAGCGTTAATAGCTGGGATCCAACCCTTTCTGCTCTTCATAGAGAGGACTGAACAACCTTCAGGTGAGACCAGCCTCCTCCAGATGACTATGTGGGGAGTTAAGAGAGGACTCAGCTCCCAGTCTGGGCACCTCAGGTGCCTTCAAAGACCAAGATGAAGCTAAATGGTTCTCAGCTTCTAGAAAAACTGGTTTCTTAAGCAAAGAAATTAATTTCTTCACGAAGAAAAAAATAATTCTTTCTCCCTTTTTGAGAGGAGCCTAAGGTAGTTGTGGTGGGAGAGCACCAAACTGCAGCTGTTTCATTTGTGCCTTCAACAATGTGGTAGAAGGAAAAGCTAGCCTCAAGGAAACCTGGGATGAATATCAAAGAGCTGAGCTGGTGTAGCTTTGCACCCATGCACATGTGTAGAAAGACTGTAAAAACGCCAGGAGCCTCATGCCTGTTAGAGCAGCTCTGAATTGATCTCTCAGCTGCTCAAAAGCCAGTTTCCCCTTGAAGGCAACTAAAATAACACTCCTCCCTTATCTTGGCACTTATGGGGGTCTACCACTGTACCATAACCTGGGAAGAGGCTGAGGTTTACCCTGCTGATGTGAGCTCCAGATACCTGCCACAAGCATCACTTAGAGCAGCCTCAAGGCTTTGCCGAGTAAGAACTAAACCAGCACAGAAACAGGTCCAGGCTGAAAGGGCTGTGGATGCTGCATCCTTTGGGGGGGGGAAAGAAAAAGAAAAAAAGAAAAAGAAGCTATAAATCAAATCCTGCCCCTTCAAGCAGGTACAACAACAGGCAAGTGCATTCTCCTCCTACTTGCTAAGCCACACGCAACTCAGGGAGCGAGCACTTACGTCAACTCCCTGAGCTGCATCGGAGATCGCAACAGGAAGAGCTGACTCAGAGGACATCTCGCATGGGGATGCCCTTAGCAAAGAGGAAGAAGCATGCACAATGAGCAATTGGATGATCATGCCCACAAATCACTGGGGAGAGGAGTCCTGCACAGGGGTAATCCAGCAAGAGCTGCAGATGCACATGAGGACCTGGAGGGAAAGTGCAATGTGCAGTCAGCAATAAAAAGAAGGGGGAAGGGGAGGGAGGGGAATGTTCATGATCTTCTGGAAGAAGGAGGGGTGCAATGGCGAAAGCACATGAATGAGAGAGGCCTCATGAAAAGGTGATCCGCAGGAGAAAGTTGCATATGTGGGGCAGGGGAAAAAAAGACTATGAATTGAAAGTGTTAGAACTGCTTCCTGCAGAGAAATGGCAAAAACACCTACAGAAACTCAAAGGGGAAAAATATACAAAAGGCACTGCAAGAAAATCCAAAGATAGAGTTTCCTCTGACTGCACACAAGGAAGCTTTCCTTCCAATTCACTTGCTGCTATGCTTATCTCTCAGCAATAAAATGCATTCACCCATCTTAAGCTCTCAAAAAACCCTAGTGCACTAATAATTTAAAAAACGAAAAAAAAAAAAAAGTTTACATCCCCTGAAGGACATTATGTATATGATGCAAGCTCCAAAGAAACTTTGTTAGGGTATGGTTAAACAAAGAAGGAGTCAAAAATGAAGTGTTTGCAGACATATGAGAACAGACAGAAGAGCAAAAGCGGGGAAAGGGTGAAAAAAAGAAAGAAAACAAAACCAGGGAAATACTGCTCATCTGGGCCTTTTTAAGTGCTACATGACAGGGAGGGAATGCTAATGAATTGCTTCATTGCATTTGGTGCCACAATTTCAGTGTCCTTCCAGACTGGCAGTATGTTTCCTCATGTAAAAGAAAAGGCACCTTTGGTGATGCTGAGGATGCTGGACTCTGGCAACCCTGCTGCAGATGGGATAGCAGCAGCTGCAGGGCTTGCCAGCATGCCAGCAGGACATCCTTTGGGCTCCTGGCTTTTTTCATCCCTCCCTCTCCAATCAGACTGAATGAAATGGAGCTATTTGTGGGTTTAGAAGTGGCAGCAGTTCAGCCCACTCCATCCCCAGGTGCCAAAGGGTTGAAATAAGAGAAAACTCTTGCAGAGTGTTTGTGCATTTTCCAGTTGCCACACAAGTAGCCGCAGGAACAGCCCAAGCTACGAATCAGCTTCTGAGCAGTCCCAGGAAAAAGGTTAGGAAACTACCTTCACTATTATTTTCAAGTAGGGGAAGCTGATGTGAAACTGGGCATGGTCAGGACTTGAAAGAAACACCAAAAGTTGTTGGGTAGCAGCCAAGCATTCAAGCCAGCAGAGCAGACGTTCCCAACACTGATGCTCTCTCATCCCCTCCCCACTCCAGGGCATCAGCAACCACACCCAGCAAGATCCTCTCCTGAATTCCCTCCCTTCCCATTCAGGATCACATAACACCCCCGGGGCGATTGCTCACATGGAAAAGCAACATGAGGAAAGCATTTAATATATGTTTATGTCTTTTAATATAGTGTAGCAGCTGGAATCAAAGGCAAAAACCCTGGGCCTCGGCACATGAGCATCTTGGTTCTCCACAGAGTCCCCTTCTAATCACTGCCACTCTCTGGACCACAGCTTTAGAAATCAGGCACTAACCCCTATTGCCTAATTAGCAGAGCAGTGTAAAGCTTAGGAACAGGCATATCTTCTTCCTCCCTAAGTGGCCACTGAATAAATGTTATATCCCCAGTTCACAGTCCCTTTTTACATTGCTGGCATTACCAGTCCTTTGTGTACCCACATGCTGTTACTTAAATTGCTTCCATGTTTTCATTACTTGCCCTCTGTGCTGTGTGTATTGAAACTCCTGCAAGAATGCTGAAGTGCTATTTCAAAGCACTGGGGACTACTGGAGATGTGGCTGGAAATATTATGCAACAAGCTAAAGTGATTTTTTAAGTCCTGATAGAGTTTGGAGCTCCTCAGGGGGAAAAATAAATTCGGGTGCTACTCCGTGAGGTGGAGGACAACCACTCCCACCCACCAGAGACCCAAGAATGGCACTTACAGCTCAGTCTGTGAGGCCTGCGTGTATTCCCTGCATCCATGAGCGAGGTGGTAAACCCAAATAATGATGCTGCTCCCATGTGCAAGGGAAATGTGTACATTGGGCCAAACTCTTCTGGCAAAAATCCATGGAGGACAGTGGAGCAATGCCAGCTGAAGGTCTGGCCCACTCGTTTAAAATGTGTTGTTCCTTCCTGCTGCTGCCAGGAGCTGCTTTTCTGGAGCTTGTGCTGATTAAAGCAACAGGCAATCAAACAGCCTAACGCTGAAATTTCAAAACCGCCAGAATCATTTAAATGTGGTAATCACTTTTTTTTTTTTTCCCCCCCAGCCACTACTACAGCTCTGCAGCTCTCAATGGTTCTGCAAGTACGCACAGAAGGCTCCTGCGTGCTCTGTTCTCCCAGGGAAACACATGGTTGGACCAGAGAGCTACTTCTCCGTGCAAGTTTCAACTTGCTTTTTCCTCCTAATTATCTTCCCCCAAAAATTTCTGTACCTGCCACAAGACACACACATTGTCCATGGAAGAAATTATGCTACCAGCACTGGAACGTTTCTCCCACTCATTTGCAGCCTTCCCCTCGTGCACTGCCTTTCATCACCCCTTGATACGAGATGTTCACAGCCTGATCCTGAAACCCACGAGCCAAGAGGCAGTCATGTGCAAAATCCCTCCGGCTGCAGTGATGCAGGTTCTTCCCCATCCTGGCGATGCAGGCTGTAGGTCTCCAGGCGTCAAACCCCTTGAGAACACAGCACCAGGGTCTTCCAGATCCCTGCTGGGGACATCTCTGCCGCAGCTGCGTCTCAGCAGCTGCGGCGCGGCAGCCGTTGGGTGTTATGCTAATGGATGCACCGGAGCAGCAGCCCTCTACCCATCTGCTCAGAGCATCCACCTGCTGGGTGGTAGGCTTTTTTTGTTTGTTTTAATGGCCAGATTAGACCAGTGCTGACCCAAAGCGCTCCCAGCCTGCATACAGGGTGTGAACACAACCCCAGCCAGCTCCGACCTCGCAGCACAGGTGTAAGCTGGATGCAGCCACATCTGAGCCATGATCTCCTTCTTTCAAGCTCCTTATCCTGCTGCAATTAAATTCTCACCCTGAGCGTAACCACACTAACGAGATGCATTTTTAGTTATTGTTCACATTGGGTTTGTTTTTTGTTTGGTTTTTCTTGCACATAACTTCCTTATACTTAGCTTTATTTATTCAGCCTTTTCGAATGACCACACACAGGAAAGAACACACCTTCCATACCCATCTGAATGGGTGATAAATAGGAATGAAAGCTCTGATTTCTATGCAGTCATATTTTTCACAGTCCATACATGATAGGCAGTGGTTTGCAATTCTTTTTTACTCCCTACATGGCCATGGAAGGATTGCTTGTGATACCTTTGCTGTCAGGGAGCATAGTCTCTCACACAACTACTGTCTCCCCTGAGACCTCTGCAAGCATTCAGGGCGGAAAGAAAAGTGGAAATATGACATTACTTGGTGCTAAGAAGACAGCCCATCTTTCTCAGTAGGTGGGAAAATCTTTTCTTGCTGTATTATAGGGCCAAACCTCTCCTATGCTAAAAAGAGGTACTTCTTTCATTACCATAGACTATGCCATTTAGCAAGGTTCCAAGAAAAAAATTCACTTGATTTATGGTAGGTTTGTTTTTCCTTTCCAGGCTCAGCTTGTAAGAAAAGTACCCTAAGACTGAGTGATGTTAATCTCCCTGGGCTCTGCCTTGAGTCAAAAGGAAATGTTGATGCTTCAAAAAGTGATTTTGAGTTAAGAAAATTTTAGTTTAAGTCAGTCTGCTGGACGACTTCTCCAGGGAGAAGTGGTGGCAATTAGTGTCCTCAAGGCTTCACATAGACCTTTGAGCGCCCATCAAGTGTATAAGGCATGGGAGAAGAGGGATCAAAGCTGCATGAGCAGGAAAACCAAGTCGTGCCCCAAGGTCTAATCAGTGGGTGCCTACATCCCAGATGAATTTGTCCAGGTTTCGGAGATACTCATGAGTCTTTCATCAAATCTGGCTTCCTGTCTGAACTCATCATGATACCCACATGCTACTAAGGAGGCAGAGGTGAAGTATTTGTACTTGGCATGACCAAAACTCTTTATCTAATGCCTAGTACAGAAAACACCACTACATCCAAAAGATCATAAGCAGCTCCCACCAGCACTGCTTAATATAGGCAAATTAATTTTAAGAACTAAGTGTAGATGACTACTGAAAAATCAAGCCCAAAGCAAAACAAAAGGGTGCTCCTGGAAACAGCTCATACAAAGAAAGGATTTTCTTCTTTACCCATCCTTGACTAAATGAAAAAATAAAAAGATCCATTTTTTTACCCAAACTTAAAGTACCAAGAATTTCTGTGCAGAAGGGTATTTCAAGAAAATGATAAGCATCTGGAAGAAAATGAGACTTATAATGGAAGTATTTTCTGTAGCATAACTGTAGTGCTGCTCACACAATGCTGTAATCAAGAATAATGGAGCCCTTCACCCAGAATACAGGAATGAATTCAATTGTTCCCTGTGCACATACCTCTACTTTAAAAATCCAGCTGAATGCTTTAACTGCCAAAAGGCTCGAGCATTAGCGCTCAGGCACAAAGCAGTTCCGAAGTGGGCTCCTTCATTTCTTGCTCGTGTAATGATTAATCTTAAAACTCAATTACACACAAAAATAGAAGAGGCCTGGTTGAACTTTTGATCCCTTCTGAATTGTTTCATCTGAAGGATAGTTCAAGATCATTCCCAATGCACATACAGTGGTGGAGGATGACACCTGCCCTGTGCTCCTCCATGGCCAAACTGTGCCAAGGCTATGCCTTGGACACAAGCTGTTTGAGCAGGTTTATTCCTTTCTTATCCCTCTGCTCCCAGGAGAAACTGGAAATATGTGAAAAAATAGGACTTACCTTCTTTTTGGAGTGTGATCTGTCCTCCTCTTTAGCTGTTTTGCTATTTTTCCCAGGTCTGGAAAGCTTCTGCTCGCCAGACTGCTTGATGGTGATTTTGATCTCGGGAGGGCAAATGTAGTTCTCCAAGTTCTTCGGGGGCTTCTTCGCTCTCTTGGTGGTCTGGATCTTCAGCTTTAAACTCCCCTCTGTAAAGTTAGCCTCCTTGATGGAAAATTCCTGCTCCTCCAGGCCATCTCCCGCCACCCACTTCTCGCTGTCCGCATTGGAAGTGGAATCCACGTCTCTTCCAGAACCCAACTCATCCTCTTCCTCGGGCTCCAGCCTCTCGCTGCTCACCGGGATCCCTTTCCCCGAGCCTGCCGCAGGCAGCATCGTCTCCCCTGCACAGCCGGAGACAGGAGGAGGCTTCGTGGAGGTGACAGCAGCTGGCAGAAAGTCTGCCTCGCCTCCTCTCTGCCGGGAGCTGCTCAAAGTCTCCCTGGGCTCCATAGCAATACCACAATGCCCTGGAGTTTTACTGGAGGGAAGGGGAGTACGGGAGTGGGTAGGAAAGCAAGGGCAGATACAATCCCAGGGAGCGAATGGTCACTGTCCACCAAGTTCAATGTCCTGGTCACCCAGAGGCTGCAAGTTCCTCAGAAGAGACCAAATCTGCCACTGTCAAAAGAAAGGAGAAGAAAAAGAGGAAGTTAGCGCACACACACACATCTCAAACACACGTGGAGATGGCTGAAACAGGGCACAGGGCGAACTCAGGCTTCCCTTGCAGCATCTCAGGGCTTTTCTTGGAGCAAAAAGGGAACCAAGGCTTGCCAGCATTTTTGAGGGCTGGACCTGGTATTACAAAGCAAGGAACAATAGCCACATGTATTGCTAAACTGATGAAAATGAATATGCATATATATAAAAAAACCACCCAAAAGTGTTGTCTAAATGCAAACATCTTCAACTGGACTTAGAAAATAAACAAGGGGACAGCCAGTTCTCCACACCCATGAAACCTCCCTACTACTTCAAAGCACTCACTGTCACAGGGTTTTCAGAGGGGGGAAAAAAAGTAGATGCAGATACTCGCCTTGGGTTAAACAATAACCCGTTGATGAGAGCACAGAAAACATGGTGCTGCCCTCTGAATCTTCAGCTGAGTTCCAAATTCTCTATTTCCCCATTTGCCATGTATGAAAGAGAGATGTCCTTGGCTGCCAGCTACTCTGAGGAAGACCCTGCTTTGGGTGAATTACTCATTACAGAAAAATTGCAGCCCAAGATACTCCCTGGGATGCTGGAAGTGCATGAGGATCCATTGCAGGGTGATGAAGCAAAGGTAAACTCAAGGTTTCCCAGAGTTTAAAGGTATGGAGGTCCTTTCATAAACACTCCCTAAACCCCCTCTATTCCCACAACACATACATCATGGCAAGCCAATTTATGCTACAAAATTAGCAGAGGAGCCTACAAAAGTGTAGCCTACAAAATTAGCAGAGAGAAATAAATATCTTTTCTGCTACTTTAGGAGAAACAGCTCCCCAGTGGATCAGAGGAGTAACACTTCTGGCATATGGAGAAGGAAACAAGAAGGTACTGCCAGGAGTAGGTGCTAGAGGTGCAGACTGACTCTTTCAGCAGTAGCTCCCTGCTAGATTAGCTCTGCGCCACTTATCCAACTGCAATCAAGATCTGAGCACAGCCAAGGATTTCCCAGATCATTATTAGCAGTAGTACACAAAGGAGAAACAAAAATGGTCTTGCCACCTATCACCAAATCAGAACAGCAATGTCAGTGTAGACTACTCTAAGACACAGTTCATCTAGAAAAAACACATCTGTACCACTGGCTTCCTTCTGCTTTTTAAAAGTACCTTGCAGGAGCTTGAAATTCAACAAGAAGTAATAACAAGCACCTTTTATTAGTTATAGATCCACATTTGCGCTGGAGCGTGGCCATGGGTCACTCATCTGACCTGGGCACATATGGCTACTAATGGAAAGTCCTATGCATCCTAGAGCTCCATGAAATCATTAGGTGACCTCCACCCAGATCCCAGCAGACACAAATTCAAATAAAGTTCCCATAAATAGCACAAGCTGACAACCCAAGCAGAAAGGGGAAAAAAAAAAAAAAAGGGAAAACTCAGAGCCTGAATTGCCATCTGGCCTTAGAGATGATTTCTGTAGCTCACAGGAGATAGAAATACACCATAAAAACACTTGTACGTAAGTTGCACATCTCCTGGCAATAGGGGAGAGACTCATTTCCCGGAGCTGCTGCCACTGGTCTCATTTAAGATGATCTTGAGGAACTAACAGACCCAAGGTCTCCTGCATACCTGCCCTGACTCACCCTGAGGTCAGCAAGTCTCTCCATTTCACCACCTGGGAAACAAAGATCACAATCACGCTTTCCTCCTTCAAACCCATTGTAGAGTGGGTTAGTTAATGCCCTTACATAGTTTTGAACTCAAGTGTTTACCCTGTGGTAGTTGCTAATTACTAACGAAATTAGTACATTAAAGCCACCCAGTTGCAAGGAACTGCTCCACCTAATTGACTGACTTTGCACTTTGCCTTGTCTCTCCTCTGTGCCTATGCAGGTGATGGGAATCACAGCTACCTTCCTCTTCCAACCAGTCCAATTGAAAAAAAAAAAAAAATGGAAAAAAAAAAAGAAAAAAGAAAAAGCCATCTTATCTGTCTGCCATTTTGCATTGTTAATCTACTTGGAGAGGGACACAATGTACACACACTCCTGGGCTGCAACACAAACAAAAGGTGGTAAAAGCTCGGCGGTGGTGCAGCATTCCAGGGAGTTACTGCTCTGGTATGCACGCATGTACAATGGGCACTCTGTGCTGGCCTCCGCCCACAGGCTTTTAACCTCTCTCGATGCTGGTTGGAAAGAGGAGGCTCTGGCAGAGAGCACGTAACTCACCAGGATCGGTCTGCAGCCACCCAAGGGTGCAGGGAAGGGTCCATGGCCCCATCCACCAGCATAATGAACCAACACACTTGGTACCCTTCGTTGAGTGGCAGCTTAAATGCAGCTCGTGGCTTTGAGCCAGGAAGGGTCTTCCAGGTTTTGAGTCAGTGGATAGTATGCTTTATGGATGGTGAATAAAAATGCAGGTTTCTACACCAAAGTCTGGTTTTGGGTGTTGGACACAAACTCATAAGTCCGAACTCTCATCCTTGCTTGGCCATGTGCTTCCAAGTCAGCATAAACAAGGAACAGAGGAATACAATCTTTGCATCGCAGCCATGTCAGATGAGTTCATGCCAAATCCACCTTAAAATCCAACTTAAAAATATTGTCCTCCTGTTCTGCCAAGAGCTTGCAGATGATGATATCACCAGACCCGCAGGTAGCAACAAATAACCCTGTGCTCAAATGCTGCACACAGAATTAACTGGGTCATTGTTTTAAGTATCTCCTTACTCTCCTCCAGGGTTAATAGTTAAATGACTTGAGTGCAGGGACATCATACTTGTCTTTCTAGTTTGGGCAGGCTACCTGTGCTTTGACTAATTAGAAACAGCACTTCAGGCTTCTGAATGTGTAACCTCTATTGGAAGCCTCCCTACTTCCACTCTCCAGGGTGCCTGTAAGCAGAATCACTGAATCATAGAGTGGTTTGGGTTGGAAGGGACATTTAAGCTTGTCTAGTTCCACCTCCCTGCCATGGGCAGGGACACCTTCCACTATCCCAGTTTGCTCCAAGCCCTGTCCAACCTGGCCTTGGACACTCCCAGGGATCCAGGGGCAGCCACAGCTTCTCTGGGCACCCTGTGCCAGGGCCTCATCACCCTCACAGGGAAGAATTTCTACATAATATCCAAACTAAACCTTCCGTCTGTTGGTTTAAACCCATCCCCCCTTGTCCTACTGCTGGAAGAGAACTATTTCTATTTTAAACACCCAAGACATGGGGGCTGCCAGCTGGAAGCTGCCCTTACAAGCCTCCAATGGTCTCCAGCATCAAGTCCTGTTCAATAAGCAGCTACAGAGGCATCCAAATTAAGCTCACAGAGGAAAGTGTTACTGCTAGCAGACTTCCTGCAGTCAAGTTAAATTTGAGGAGGATAATTCACAGGTGAATGACAACAAATTTCACAGAAGTTGGCATTAGCTCTTAATTAGGGAGAGATTCACGCTTCCTCTGATAAGTACTGAGAAATAATCAAATGCCTGCTTGCTCAGCCTTGCTACTACTGCTCAGGTTTCTTATCAGCTCCTTTGGGTCATACTGGATGTCTTCCATTAAGCGTTCTGAATGCTCTGAATTCACTTCCTTCTCCTGCCTCAGGCAACTGCTCATGCTTGTAAGTATTCAGATGCCAGGGCTATAAAAGTGAATAAAGTGAAAATTTGCTGAGGACAAAAACAGAGGTGAGAGCACATAGGAGGTGGGGAGAAATCCACCTGCTTAGGATTCTCCGTGAAATTAAACTGGACATAATACTTGTCATGGTTTTTGCCCTAGGTTTGAACTTAGTTTGGAGGTCTTTTCCAACCTTAATGGCTCTGTGATTCTAAGTGAGAGAGCAATCACATGTCACAAGCAAACACTGGTTTGATGCTTGTGAGCAAGGCAGGTTCAACTGCCCAGCATTTGTGCTGTTCCTCTGAACTGCTCCAACACCAGAACACCAGCAGGAACCTGGGAGCAATATTAAAGAGATGCTGCCCAAATCCCTTCTATACTAATGCCACTGTAGCTACTGACATTTGCATTCAGGAGTCTATAAACAAAATTACTTATGATGAAAAAGGAGAAAGATCTATTTAACAGTTTCAAGTGAGGTGAAACTGAGGCACAAGTCTGAGAGTGTCACGGTGAATACAAAGTGAAGGTCACATCTTTTCTAGCCCCATGTCTATCAGGTTACTGTTGGATCTTGCATTCTCCCACGGGATGTAGGCTTAAATCCCTAATCTCTGCAAAATATCAGAAATCCTGGAAGCCTCTTTACACTCCATCTTTGTAAAACCATTCACCACAAAGCACTGGAGATTATACAACAGTATTTAATGATGAGATATCACCTTTCACTCCAAAGTCTCCCAGCTTGCTTCCATGATTATATATGCCACTGTTGAAATGCAGCTGCCTCTGGGGCAAAGGCCAATGGACAACCTGCATTACACCCAAGGGAAAGTTTTGGTTAGAAACCTGCTTTTATGAGAAGTGTCTGCAAAACTTCAGAATTCATCACAGGACTTAAAAACTCAACAGCCTGGCATGTGGCAAGCTGCACAGGACTTAGTTAACCCACACTGGGAGTACAAAACTGCCCCAACCTTTTTCTTCATTATTGTTTTGTTTGGAAAAAAAAAAAAAAAAGAAAAAGAAAAAGTGAAAAAATTGGAATTTCATGCTTGGTTGTGGTCTCTGTCCGCTCATTGCCAGATAGCCAGCAGCATGACTTTGATGGAGATCAGGAACAGGTGTCTGATCACAATTCTATGGAATGGACAGGCTTGTAATATCAGGCTTAGAACTTTCTTCATGACAACTTAAAGACAGTTCCAGAGGATAGGCAAAACTTGAGAGCCATAAAGCCAGCATGATGCAGATGAGTGACATAATATGATACAATACAAAATCCTCTGGGATAAAATTAAATCAATGCAAATTTTTTTCAACAAATTTGAACCAGGAGTATGAGTTTATTCTGGATCAGTATCATGTACCAGTAGCGTATTTAATCCACTGCTCATAGCCCTCGAGCTAGATTTATCACATCTTTGGACCACAGCCTTAGTTACTTCCTGAGGCCATGATACTCTGAAAGAACAATCCAGCTTTGGCAGGGAGCTCAAATAATGCCTATGACAGTTATTTTCTGTCCACACTATAGATCACATAAGAAACACCCTCTCCTTTTCAGCTGCCTTGTGTCGATCAGGACAGAAACAAGGCAGAAGAACTTCCTCTTCAAGCAAAATGTCATCTCTTCATAAAGAAATAGAGATGGTCTAGTGATGTCTCAGGGGATGTATAAGTTGGTTATTAAGAAAAAGGTTCTTTCCACAGAGGGTGGTCACAGCACCAAGACTGTCTGAGTTCAAGGAGTATTTGGACAGTGCTCTCAAGCACATGGTAGGATTGTTGGGGGTGTCTTGTCCAAGGCCAGGATATGGACTCAATGATCCTTGTGGGTCCCTTTCAGCTGAAGTTATTCTATGATTATAAATCCCAACCAGGCACAACCCTGAGCATCCTGCCCTAGGTGAACCTGTGCTGAGCAGTGTGGTGGCCTGCATGATCTTCAGAGGCACTTCCAAGCCCAGACATTCTGTGCTTCTGTGATGTATTACTTGTCTTCCATCTCCAGTGCTGGGCAAATCTGCTTCTCTACTGCATGACAATTTTAAAAATGCTCTATAAACCCATCTATAACATATACCTGAATATAAACACGTATAAAACAGATACGGGTGTAAAACAGATAAAGTATGAGATTCTCAGCTAATGATAACTACAAACTATATGACCATATGTGAATGCCTATAATCCATAAATTATCTCTAAAAATAACTAAGGCTTGTGAGTCATTAATAGGGTGAATTAGAAGAAGAAAGTTGATCCCTCTCTGCATTGTACCCCTGTCTCCAACTTGGTTTTTGTTCCAATCCTCCCACCTCTGCCTCTGATTTTGCTTGGATCATGTGCGGACTTTCTCTGAAGGGATAGGATGCAAGCCATGCCAGGTGTGGTCTATCCACATGAAAACAAGGATCAAGGGTTAATGGCAGTTGCCAGAACAACAGCAGAAATGTCATCTTCACTTGTTTCCATCAGATTGTCCTGAGTCCAAGTGCTACCAGCCTTCTGCACCTCTTGAGCAATGCTGACTGATGGCTCTGCCTCAGTGTGCCCAAGCCTGGCAAAGGGAGCCAGCAAAAGTCACAAGGGAGGAAAAAAGACACGGTAAACCTAATACCTCTCACAGCCAGATGAAGCTGCAAGCATCCTCCCCAAGACAAAGAGACAGAAATAGATGAGAATCCAAGCATATCCGTAATTACAGAGGCATGTAAGTGTGCACATTACACACATGTGTATCTGTCTTCTCAACATAGAGACATTAAGAGTAGATTATGGAATCATATCTGGCTCCATAATTAGGTTTGAGACGTTATAATTAGATCAGATAGTCACCTTTCTATGTAAGTAACTAACTATCATACAGGGCTGACAGGAGGGCCAGCTGAATGATTAAACAACTGACACAGCCATAAATCATGAGGCCCATAAAAGCAATACTGCCCAAGGTACAGCTGTGGCAACAGCCAGCATAGCAAAGCACCCATCTGCAGGAGGAGGAGAGATGCCCATCATGTTGCCCAAGGACTTTTACAAGATCCTGCCTGAGAACTGTGCCAAGGTTTTGTAAATCGACCCACTCACAACCTAAAGCTGTGTCTGCGTGCTGGGGAGGACAGTACAGTCATCAGACCTGTGAACACCTCCTCACAGAGATTTCTGGTCTCTGAAGGACCAACCTCCTATTACTTGTGCCCTCCAAAACAAACAGCAAAAAGAGGATTGGGTTGTAGGGGATCTGAACAACCAGGTTGTTCCAATCCCCTGCCATGGGCAGGGACACCTCCCACTAGACCAGGTTGCTTCGAGCCCCGTTCAACCTGGCCTTGAACACTTCCAGGCATTCACAACATCTCTGGGAAATCAAGAAGCAGCGTTTGATCCTAATGACATCAAGAGTTGGCATGTCATTTTTACTCATCATCCTTGTGAAGATAGGCCTCCGGGACACAAGACAGCAGAAAGAGATGCCAATTGCGCTTCAGCTCATTACAACACAAAAACCCAAGCCAGAAAATTTGCCTAAGTCAGGTCAACACCAGGTTGTTGAGCTCCCACACCAAGCATCATCATGCTCATGATGTGTAATCAAAGATGACTTCTGGGATGACCCAAGAGACCACCCCAAACACTCTGCTGGGTGCAGCAGTGTGTGCCACTGCAAGGGTAAAACTTACTCCATTAACAACAGCCATAAAACTCTTCGGGGAAAGTGTCAATATGCACAGAAGGGGACTTAAATGCTTGCTCCATTCCAGCCAGCTCTTGCCAAGCACACCATCCTGGAGGTAGCAGCAGCTACTCTAGGCTACAAATGGAAAGTTTTATGGGTATTTAGGGAAAGGTTGTTGGCACAGAGATCAGCCACAGAAAGTAAAACCTTGTACAATTCCATCATCTGTGTTACCAAACTTTCCTAGATTGACTCTGCTCTTGGAGAGCTGCCATGAGACACAGTAGCTTCCTTCTAACACCGTCATGGCAGGGCAATAATCTCTCCTTCTCCCTCTGATCAAACATTTCCCTCTGAACCACAAAATGTGTGGAATATTATTTCTCTGTATAAATCATTAATGAGAGTTTTGTTTTTATTTACTGTTGCTGCCATGGGACTCCTCCTTTCTCATTTTCCCCCCACTCCCCCTCTGTTATTTCATTTTTGTTTGCACAAGTGCCAAATGCACCAGCTTTCCTTTCCTTCAGGAAAAACAAAGAAATAAATAAAATCAAACAACACATCTGATAGGGAATGCACCAGGTCTTGGCTCAGCATCCATTCCTCAGAGCCATAAGTGATGGTACAAGGAGGACCGAAAAGGCTTCGGTCCAGAGTCTATCCTGTGCCCAGTCTGGAGGCTGTACAAACAACACATCCCAAGTTATTCCATTCTGAATGCTTAAAATTATGCTCGGAATAAGAAGGGTTGGATTTTGTCCATCAGGATTGTACTGTGTGTTTCCATGCTTAGTAAGCAGTGGTGTCTTCCTTGGTGCCGTACAAGGTACCGATATCCACAGCATCAGCAGGGGACTGGGGAAAACAGTATGTCTACAGGGCATACAAGAAGAAGAGAAATAGTTTGGGGTATTTACAGGAAGGCATTGAGGCTGCTTTGTCCTCTTTTGACTTTGAGGGAAAAGAGTGTTGAGGCCAACAATACAAGAAATGCCCTTATTGGACAGAAGAAGAAAAATTGGGAGTCAAAAGCAGCATGGGACACAAATGGATGTGGCTGGATGCACACAGGGTAAGGAGCAGCCCATGGTGCTGGAACAGTGATATCAAGAGGCACAAAGCCTTTAGTTGGGAGCATGCCTGTGGGAAGACCCGAGGCCAGGAACAGGGGCAAGATAACTGACAGCTGCTATGGGCAAAGGAAAAGAGCACCTTTTCCTCTAATGAGGCTGAGGAAGAAGTGGTTACAGAAGTGTGGGGTGAAGTTGAGTCAGAAGGAGATAAAAGCTCCCTGAGTATCTGCATGCCTGAAAGGCCTCTTGAGCTCAATTACCTTACTGCGCTCTTTGCACACACTGGACTCCCTCTGAGGCAGCAAACAGGGTCAGGAGCACCCCATTCACCACTTGCATCCCTATTCAAGGAGGCCTCAGACTTTGGACTGTTATTCCCTTAGAATCATGGAATCATTAAGGTCGGAAAAGCCCTCTATGATCATTGACTCCAACCATTAACCCAGCACTGCCAAGCCCACCCACTAAACCCTGTTCCCAGTGGCTGCATCCACACATTTATTGAACACTTCCAATGATGATGATTCTAACACGTCCTGGGCAGCCTGTTCCAACGTCTGACCAACCCTCTGGGAAAGAATTTATTCCTGGTATCTAATCTAAACCTCCCTGGTGCAACTTGAAGCCATTTCCTTTTGTTCTGTTACTTGTAATACTTGTAACACCACTGACTCAGGAGGATATTAGAGTTTGGGCCAGGGTCAGAATCTGAGGGAATCCAAGGTCAAGTTAGCCATGGTTGCCACCTCTCTTCATCAATGACTTCTGGATCTCTGTCTCTTAATCTGAATCCTTCACTTTGGTCCCAGCCAAAGTTTGGTTTATGGGCTCTGGTGGGTCAAGAGATCCCTGAACTGATCCATACTGCTGCTCTCCAGCTGGAGATGGGTGTGGGTTTTAAGAGGTATTCAGTTCCTACTAGGACCACACTGCAGCTTATTGTTATCTTAATTGTTGCTCACACTACTTTTTTTCAAGGTTTTCCCTAAGGGCCCTGGGAGGTCTGTTCATTAAGCTAAGGGTAAAGAAAATGTGTGGCCTCAAAGTCACACTTTAAAGACAGCATGTTTTAAGAGCAGATGTGTCTTGGACTCTGATGATAAATGGGAAGGAACAAGACTCATGTTCCTGTGACTACCTCCAGTGACAGAGAACTGTGATGTAACCAGCACCAATAACAAATGCCATTTATGACACTTATCCAACAAGATTTGTTGGGACAGTGCCTCTCTCATTAAGCCAACAGATTACAAGAACATCATTGACTTCAGAATGCCTACAGTGACACTTAATCTCTTATGGCATCAGAAAAAATAACCTCCAATTTCTGTCCCACACACACCAAAAGATGACAGAAGCCATCAAGAAGTTCTGTATTCCTAAAATATAGACTGATGTCCTCTTTAGAATCTTTTGGTTAGTATAATTTAAAAAGGGGAAATGTTTCCTCTTCCCCCCTTCTCACTTCTCTCAAATTGGGAAAAAGAAAAAAAAAAAAAAAAAGGAACAATGAGATTTACTCAAATTTTCAGGAAGAAAATTGTCATAAAAGAAAGGGAAATCATGACATTTTTTTCAGCCCATTAGGTGAAGCTTTATGGAAATGACAAGAACATGAATGTATGGGTTAATATTTTAAACTTGTTCGCAACCTTTTGAACAATGCACATGTATAGTAACACTTTGCCCACATGCCTGCTACAACACTCTACATGTGTACAGTCCTGTTGAAACACTTACTAAACTCCCCAGTTAAGCTTCATGTCTCTGATCCCTTCTGAAAAAGAACTGAGGAATTCAGCAGAGAATTATTCCCCTTGCAGAATTCTATTGAATCCCCTCTGTAGGGCTCCATAGGAAGGCCTTAGATAGGAAAAAAAAAAAAAAAAAAAAGAAAGAAGGAAAGAAAAAAAGAAAAAACTACAGGAAGGATTTCCTTGTCTAACAAACTAATAGGATTTCAGAGGAGTTTTGGTGGAAACCCCACTGCAATCTCCAAAGCCAAGAATTTAGTAAGCCTTGAGGAGTGGTAGGCATGGATCTCAGCATCACTCTTGAATATTTTGGGTCTGGAAACACAGAGGGAAGTTAGGCCAGTGTCCAAGTCTTAGAAATCACATCAGTAGGATATTCAGGATATGTGGATTCATATGGAGGAAAGACGTGCCTGTAACGCCTTGCAGCTTGACCTCTGGTTTGAGTATCATCATTTTCTCCCTTCCATCTTAAAATCAACTTCTGCATCTGCTAAAATACCAGGACAGAAACAGAGTGATTCATTGTATACATATATATACCTCAGTTTTAAAGGTTAAGGCTAACAAAAATTTCAAAGTAACTTAAAACCTCAGGCTTCCGATCTTTAACCCATCTCTAATTTTGAGGTATTTGAGTGAGTCCTGGGTTACCCCATGCATGCCTACCACACATTCTTCTCAGAATCTTTCCCAAGCACTATTACAGGTTATGCCATAATGTGGTAGAAGAAACTTTGCTCCCATTGCTGCCACATTCATAGAGCCCTTATCTGCCCAGGACTGTGCAGTAACCCATACAGAAACAGGAATTCACTCCTCCAGAGGCACTGAGAAGCTAAATAAGTAATTTCCAAATGGTATTTAGCCAATTCCAGCTCCTCACTTTGCCAGGCCATCCTGATATACTGAAGGGCCAAGACTTGGGCCGCCTCGTGATCTGGTGCTCACCAGGGCAGATCAGAGCCTTGCCACCACCTTCTGACCTCATGTTTGCTTGGAAATTGTTCTCCTCCTGCATGGTTTTTCCACCTATTGTGCATGTTTTCAAAAAGGTGCATCAGACTTCACAGCCCCACATGGGGTAGGTAGCTCAGCCTCATCCTTACCACCTGCACAACTCCTATTTTCCCTGCAAAATCCCTGTGCTGGATGGACAAGTACACAAGGCCCACCACTTTCTCTTTCATATCCAAAGTCAACAAGGTCACTGTCACATACTGGCAATGGCACAGGGGTCTTCTGGGCAGGCAGCCAGGCAAGGACCACAGAGACACAGAGGCCTGAAACCTAGCAAAAATCCCCAGCTGGACTTGGAACTAAACTAGAGCTTTAAAGGTCATAATCAAGTTTGGATCAAATCTGCAGGGTGTTTGGTATCTCTTCTGGAGAGACATAAAAGATGACGAAAACCTAAATGAAATAATGTCAGAAGATTGCTTTTCATACCCAGTCATCCCACAGCTTACAGTAAAAACTCATCATTGCATTTGGACAATGTATCCTCCAAAGTAAATCCAACTCCAAAAGAGCAAAATAGCCCCTAACACTGCACTCTCTCAAGAGCTGATAAATAGAAATTGGCACCCACTACTTTCTTCGCACATTTCCTCAGTTCTGAAAGACAAGCTGTATTATTTTCTCACTGCTTTTACTCAATTTAAGGAATTATTTTGTCTTCCTTTTCTCCCCAGGCTGTTTATATCCCTCATACACTCCTTTGTACTCTCTATGATGAGTTAAATGTGAATTCAGAATCCAGGTGCTTGTTGCAGAGCTGTGCTTGGTCCCAGCATACACCAGATTTCTAAACAGGTCCAAAAATGCAATGAAGTTTTGCAGCCATATCATATGAAGCCTTCATGTTGGGAGAAGGACAAAGAAACAGTCTCTAAGTGTTGCTAGCCACACATGCTTGCAACCTGATTGCATGCCCATATCAGAAGGCAAAGCAATCCTAACCTTGAAAGTTTGGAAATCGCTTTCAGATCCAACAGTCCCCCCAGGCTAAAACACTGAATTGAGGGATTTTAAAGTCGATCTTTAATCAAGATGACAATTTCCTAAAAGCATAAGTCATTTTATTTCATCAACAAGAATAACAGGAGAGGAAACTCTTTCTTATCAAGTTGGAAAGAGAGAAAGTAATGAGAACAAAACCTATAATAGCAGCAAAACCTATCCTAGTAGAAACCACAAGCCCTGCAGCAAAACACTGGGAACCTTCTCTACTAAGATTGTCCCACAGAGTCTGGCCTTTCTTGGTAGGCCTTTGACTAGCTCTAAACTTTGGATTAGTGCTGCCCTAAGAGTGTTTGGACTCCCAGCAATGAGGGTAGATCTTACCTTTAATTTCATCTGACCAGCTATTATTTTGTAGGTCACCTATATTAGCAAAAAATCCTTGGCTGTGAGGGTGGTGAAGCACTGCAACAGACTGCCCAGAGAAACTGTGATTGCCCTATCCCTGGAAGTGTTCAAGGCCAGATTGGATGGGGCTTGGGAGCAACCTGTTCTTGTGGAAGATGTCCCTGCCCATGGCAGGGGGTTGGAATGAGATGAATTTTAAGGTCCCTTCCAACCTAAACCACTCTATGACTATGATTCTATGATTTTTATGCACAGATTTGCCGCCCTTGTCTCATCATCAAAACCATACTGAAATCACAGCAATTACATGGCCAAAATTCTGCATTCTTACACATTGTGTTGGGCAAAAATGAAATTCTGCATTTTCTGAACATCGCTTAAAACCTGGCCCTACATGCTCCAAAGAGCACATTTTGGCAGTTATTAATGCTGCCTTTCAACATCATCCCAGACCAACAAATCACAGATATTCCGGAGGTGGGTAGTTAATGGGAAACAAGGAAAACCGCCTAGGCATATGGTTAAGCAAATCAGTCATCAGTTCACTGGGACAGCTTTCATTTCCATCACAGCAATCTGTTGGATCCCAGAACTGTTTTTACGTGGTTCATTAGACAATAGCCTTTCTTGCTACTAGTTGGGTCAAGAGTCAAAATTGCTGTGTAATTGCAAGTCTCAGGGCACAAGGCAAGAGTTTTTCAGTCCTGGAGGGTGTTGTCCAAAGGGGAAAGAAAACAGAAGGGAAAGATTATGAGTGAGCAATTGAGCCCTACTGAGAGGGCAAAAAAAAAAGTCACTGAAACTAGGATTAGACAAATCTTGTAATGGAAAACAAGAGTCCTGTTGGTAAGCTGGCACTTGCACCTAAGAGATGTGTGTGCTGGGGAAAAGCAGCTCAAAGGATGGGTCAAAAAAGAGCAGAAGAGGAGATTAAGCAGCATCAGAAGCCAAAAAATGATGGTTGAACCTTTTCAAGCATTTAACTCCCTGAGCTAATTAAGCACATGACAACAGCCGTTGTTAAACAAGAACAGTTCCCAACTTAATCAAAGTACATTGGAAACAATACTGAGCAACCTTAGTAGAGAAACCCAGTAATATCAAATTGAACTAAATAGCTCAGTTAAGATCATTATTAATAATAAATCATGGCCACTGGTTTTTTTTTGTTTGCCAGTAACTAGCATAGTTTATGTCTCTGCACAAACCTAACACACCATTTTATTGCGTTTCAAAGAGTGCGTACTCCTAAAATGATAATGTGTTAATAATCTATGCTGGGCTTTTTGGCAGGAATCAAAAAAGCTCAAACAACTTGAAATAACATCAGCTAAAAATTATTTATTCCCCATCCCTAGTTGCAGAGAAAACAGAGGTTTTCTTGGCTCAGTTACTTCTCAATAGACTTCTGGTTTCAATTAAAACTTTGAGTCTGAGAAGTTTAAAAAAAAAAAAAAGTTGAAGCCAATAAGAGATGGAAGAGAAGTCTCCATTCACTGAGTGTTTCTGCCTTTTTTTTTTTCTTTTTCTGCCCCCCCTCTTTTTACATAACCCTTCTGAGCTAGGAGCAGAGATTAAAGTACAACTCCATTGTGTGGAGGGCTTTTTCTCCCTGTGGCTAAAAAAAAAAAAAAAAGAAAAAATGGAGACAAAAAAAGTTTCTTCTTTGAGTGGAAGAAGCTTCTGATGAGCAAAGTAATCTCAGCAAAGGCTGAGGAAGCGCAGAAAGCTGTGCATGAAGCAGCCACTTGCACATTTTCCCATGAACATGTCCCATCCCTGGATGTGTTCAAGGCCAGGCTGGATGGGGCTTGGAGCAACCTGGTCTAATTGAAAGTGTCCCTGCCTTGGCAGGGCAGGGGAGTTGGAATGAGATGGGAAGGAAGCTGTAACAAGATGAGCTTTAAGGTCCCTTCCAACCAAATAATTCTGTGATTCTACAATTCTGTGATTCCCTGAAAGGCATATTTTTTTTGCTGTCTATGATAAAAAGTCCACTTGTTTCCTGAGGTTCATACTGTCACTGCCTGTCACTAGACACCTGATTATACCATTTCTATAGCCTGCACCAAGTTAGTCCTGGATGCAGGGGCTGTCAAATCACTAATTGTTCCCATTTGGGCCAATAATGTTCCACGGAGGACCGGATTTACCAGCAACCCCCTCCTCCTGGAGCAATTCCATCAATACCGGGAGGCTCAAATGCTCTCTCTGACAGCAGAGCACTGCCCAGTTTTGCGATCCACTCGCCCCACACATCCTTTGCCGTGTGGCAGACGGATGGGGAAGGACACACATAGCAGGTCCCCTCCACTACGGAGCAGGGCGACCGCGGGCCCGTGGCTAATGAAACACCTCCGTATGCGGGCAGAACAGCCTGCCAGATTCTCCTACCCTGCTCCCTCCAGCCTCCTACTCCTCCCAGAGCCCGGCTGGGTTAGCCCGGCTCACGGCAGCCGCGGGGACACCGCCACCCCACGGTACCAGAATAGGTGGGTGCTCCCCTCGCATCTCTCCGTGCATCCCCTATGCGCATCCCCCACGCTTGAAGCCCCCTCCATCAGCCCCTCCCGAGAACTGGGGGACCTGCCCAGCGCGGGGTGGCCGAGCCGGGTGTGCCCTGTCCCCCCCGCTGCCCAGGTTGGGCTCCCGGCGGCCAAGTGCCCTTTGAGCATCAGGCGTCAGGGCCGGGATTATCGGGGCCGTTTATTTGAAGCGGAAACGAATCGGAAATCCTTCTCTCAACTGCCTTTTGGAGACATAAATACAGCAGGCAGGGGCAGCGCGGGGACCGCCGTGCCCGGGTGGGATGTTGGGATGCAAACACACGGACACAGTCGCGCTGACACACACAGTGACACACACACCCCGGGAAACAAGGGCGGCCGGGGGGAAGAACCCAATTTCTCAGTGCCCCCCTGGAAAAGCCGGCGAGGAAGGGGTGTGAGTGAGAGTGCGAGTGCGAGTGCCCGGCGCTGGGCAGGAGCCTTGCGCCAGGGCTGGGGTTGACAATAGCCGCCCGCGGCTGCCGCCTGCCTTCTGCCCCCTCTTCCCCAAACCACCACCACCTCCCCGGTAATATCGGCGATATTCAGCCCGTCCGCAGCTCAACTCCACTTCCACCCGCTGTGGAGGGGAGAGCGGCCACCGGGGTCCCGGGGGCAGCAATCACCGGCTTATTAAGAGCCACAATTAAGCCACCGACTAGGGGGGTGGGGGTCCACTTGGCTAATTGCTAACCCCCCCCCCCCCCGACACACGCACATCGTTGTCCCCCAGAAATCGTCCCTTTTCGGGGCTGCTTGTCCTTTTCAATGTCAAAACAAGCCGGGGCCACCCCGGGGCAGGGGCGCCCCCACTCCATCCCCCCAAAGCCCCCCGGGCACCGCCGCGGAGCCCCCCGCACACACACACTCACACGCACACACTCGCACACACAAAATCCCCATAAGGTTACAGTGCTGCTCTCTAGCTCCACTTAACCTGCAATTTATGAAGCGGGGAGGGGGGGGTCGTGTCCGTCCTCCCCCCCCTCCCCAGTTTCCACAGGCACACACATAGCTGCCACCGTCACATATAAACATATTTGGGCTACAAAAGGGGTGGTGGTGGTGGGAGCACAAGGGAGGGGGGCAAATACATTATGCAAACTCCTAAAAAAAATTCCAACCCTTTCCCAGTAGCACGGTCTTACACACACCACCACCACCACCAGCCCTCCCGCAACCCCACACAAATACATACACACCCCTCTAAACAGGCACGAAGCGTGGGGAGAGAAGGGGTCGGGGGGGGGGGGGGGGGGGTCGGGGGGACAGAAGGGTTCGCATGCATTGCATAGAAGAGGAGTATTCCCCCCACCCTCCCAAAAAATAAATAAAGCCTTTTCCGCGCCATTGCAAAGTCACAACACGAAAAAAAGAAAAAAAAAAAAAGGGGGGGACGACGTTAACTTTTGCATGCAGAGGGGAAAAAAAGTGGGGGGTGGGGGGGAAGGAAAAGGAGAGAGGGGTACGACCGTCCTGCAATCCCGATCATCAAAACAGACCTTTCCTCGATGCCTCAGGATTTCGGTTGCTATTTTTTTTTTTTTCGTTTTTACTAACCCATATCCCCAAAACGGCAGCGGGGGCTTCTTAGCAGCTTCCTCTTCTTCTTCTTTCTTCCTCTTCCTCCTCCTTCTTCCTCGGATTTCCCCCCTTCTTGTCTCTTCTCTTTTAGATCCCGGTTTCAATCCCTCGCCACAGCCCCCAAAGGTGCTTTTGCTTGTGTTGCGGCAAACCCATGGCGGTGTTCATCTGTCAGATGGGGATGAGGGGAGCGCCCGGCCGCGCAGCGCACGCAGAGCGCAGAGGGAGGAGGGCGGGGGGAGGAGGAAGGCACCGGGGAGAGGGAGATGGACGGACAGACAGACGGAGAGATAGCTCGGGAGATAAATGATAGAGAGAGATAAATAGAACGAGACAGATCGAGAAAGGGGGGAAAATGGCGTCTTGGAAAGCCGGAATCCCGGAGTAAATCAAATTAACACGCAACACCCAGAGCAGTCCCGGCTAATTTTAGCAGGATCCAAAATAAAATGAAAAGGGAAAAGGGGGATGTGTAGGAGGAGAAGCGGGAGGCTGGGGGTGGGGGTGAAAGAAAGGAGGGGGTATGAAGGGAAAAAAATTAAAAAAGAAAAACCCTCAATGCACTGGATAAAATCCTGGGTTTGAAATCGATGGAGCTCGTCTCTCTCCCTCTCTTTTTCTTTTCTTTTCCTTCTTTTCAATTTTTTTTTTTTTTTTTTTTTTTTTTTTTTGTTGTGGGGGGGGCTTTTGGTGTTTG
>JAWWEE010000085.1:68964971-68983136 GCA_035221455.1 Xenops minutus | reverse complement strand
CAAAAAAAAAAAAAACAGGGAAAGAAAAAGAAAAGAAAGAAACAGAGCAAAGCCCCGCCAGGAGAAAAGGGCTGGTTGGCGGCGGCGAGGAAGCTGTTCCCTTTATCCCGGCGCTCCCTGGGCTCCGGAGCGGGTGCCGGAGCTCCGGCGGGCTGCGGGGCTGCGGCCGCCCGCCCCGCGCCGGGCCGGGGGAGGGCGAAGGGAAGGCGGAGGGAAAACACCCCCTTCTGCTGATGGGGCCGGGGTCGGTGCTCACGCACTCGCACACTCGCACAGCACACACACACCCCCCCGCATCCCCCTCCCCGCTGCGAAAGGGTGCGCCTGGGGGCGGCTTTTTGCTCCCCCGCTGGATTTCTTTTCCTTTATCTGTCTTTTATTTTGTCTTTTTGGTCTGGTTTCACCCCCCCTCCTCCCCTCTCCCTCCCTACAAGGGGCGGTGATTTGGTTAAGCAGTTCTGGGGGGCTGATGGCTCTCTCTTTTCCTCTGTTTCTATCGTTCTCTCCCGGAGTCCTGCAACACTTGGGGTGGGAGGTGGGGGGCGAAGTGTGGGGAATAAATGGTAATGATCAGGCGCACACACACACACACATACATACACACACACACGCAGACACTCGTTCGGTGTGGCTGCAATGCTCAGCTTTGGGTTAATGTACTCAACAGTGCCACTACCTGACACAACAGCAGCACTGATGGGGGCAGGGGAGAAAAGGCAGAGGAGGTTAGATTCAGGGCAGTAGTATTTATCCCATTTATCCTACTCCAAGCTCAATCGCTCCCACGCCATCCCCACTCACCTCCTGCCCTGCCATGTCCTTTTCACTGCGAGCTCAAGACCTATGCGGGAGATTTTTGGGGTCCAGTGACTGTTGTTCAGACCACAGTGAGAATTCCCTCTCTGGGACAGGGGGAGACAAGCAAGGACACTCAATATCTAATTTAAGGACAAAAGCCACCACCCCCTCCTCTTTTAGTACCGGTGGCAAAAATACAGCACAAACTCAGCTCCAGGCCAGTGGAGCTGTGCAAAATCCAGGTTGTTGGGCTTTTCATTTCCCATCACTGCTCTGCCAGCAGTTTGGATGATGCTGCCATTTGGTTTGCCACCTGGGCCAACCTTTACTCACAGGAGTAAATTGTTGGCTTGACTGAGGAATAACAGAGATTATACAGAGGAGCCCCTATAAAAGGGATGGATTATGGAATGGAGCTATGGAAGTGTACTAACAGACAAAGGTAACACTGAGAGGAGTTCCTCTGCATGTGACATCCCTTGCAAAGATGGTGCCACAGGGTTCCCTGTCCCAGAGTGTTGCAAGACACTCAAAGTACACCAGGTTTCTCCCCTTTACTCTGGGAAAAATCATCATGAGTGACCTGAATTCATGATTCAACTGATGCAAGGACTATCTGAGTTGACCCTCATCTGCCATGGATGCTTGCTCATATGCCATTATCCCTTATGTCATAGAATCATAAAATTACGGTTTAGGTTGGAAGAGACCCTAAATACAACCTTGTTCCAACCCCCTGCCATGGGCAGGGACACTTTCCACTAGCCCAGGCTGCTCCAAGCACCATCCAACCTGGCCTTGGACACTTCCAGGGATGGGACAACCACAGCTTCTCTGGGTAACCTGTGCCAGGGCCTGCCCACCCTCACAGCTAAGAATTTCTTCCCAAAACCTAATCTAAACTTTTCATATTTCAGTTTGAAATTATTCTCTCTTATCCTACCACTTAAAGCCCTTTCCAGCTCTCTGTAGCCTCTTTAGGTACTGGAAGGGGCTCTAAGGTCTCCCCATATCCTTGTTCTCTCTAGGTTGAACACCCCCAGCTCTCTCAACCTGTTTTCTTCGGAGAAGCAGATTTACAGCACACATCCCAGTATAACACCAGATGGGTAGGAGAGCTTTGTGGGGCCCATGAAACGCCAGCACAACCCTGACCAACCCTCGGCAGTCTCAGTTACATGCGTGAGGATGTGTCCTCAAACACACTGTTTTTCTTTATGCTTTTTGGGAAAAGCTCCTGCATAAAAAACTGCACCAACCCATCACTTCTCCTTGGATCTCTCCACATAACAGCCATGATTCCAACTAGTCCCACATAGATGAGCTGAGAGGCAACAGGCTGTATATATTCTCTCTTGGTCCTTTCCTCACACTTCTCTCCATCAATAGGGGAAAACAAATGAATAAAATACACAAAAAAGCCCTCCAAATGATGACCAACAGATCAACCCCCCACCCCAAACAAATATGCAACTCAAAAACTTTTGAATAGGAAATGTCACACTGAAAATGTTGACATTTCTGATTGAAACCAAACAAGAATTGTCATTTCCAATCAGCGCTTTGACATGGAAGGGAAGCTTGTTTGTTTGAATTTAATCGCCCAACTGGAGCTACATTTTGTCATTTTGTCATTTTGTATCCAAATGAAACAAAAAAGAAACAGTTTCAACATTTCTTGGCAGAGCTGCCAGTGACATTTCCTGTGAAGAATTCTGGTATTGAAAAGTTTTGGCAGGTGTACTCTGCATCGAAGAGCTCCACTGACCATCATCTTCCTCCTTGGAATAAGCTGACGGATGGATATGAAATAATTGATTGAGTTAACAGAGAAAACCAAAATAGGGGACCAAATACTCACAAAACAAACAAACAAACAAACAAAAACGAAACAAGCAAACAAAAAAAAGCAAAAAAACCCAAACCAAAACAAAAAAAACAGACACCAAAAAAACCCCACAACAACAAAAACAACCAAAACAAAACCTTTTGATTTTATTTACTAGAAAATAGTATTTTGTTTATATTCAATAAGTTTAGATAAAAAATGTTTTGTGAGCCTTTGCTCTTTTTATCTTGTATTACTTTTCTTCTGGGGAGTATACATATACATACACAAATATATTTAAGCAACCCCATGTAAATAGTTTCAAACTGAGTACACTTTAGGAAGCAATAATGACTTATTTAATGCTCACTTTGAAGACATGGCAGGGGTTAAAGAAATAGTTATAAAAAACCCTCAGTCCTACTAAAGGAAGTTTTTGATTGTCCCCAAGTTATTTTTAGGCCTGTTTTATGTATAATTGCATGACAAAAAATCACACCTGGTTGCCAGTAGACATAAAACTCTGTCAGGATAAATTTCATAAGCAGAGAACGACCCATCCTTTTGAGTGGTCACCTTGTAGGATGTGTGTGCATAAATCACTGTGATTCAGGGTTGACATCAAAGGTTTTCTTACCTATCGTTGTCTCCTAGATCTAGAAAATTTTCTCTCTTTTAAAAATCTCCTCTCTCTGACTCTGCTGTGTGTCAAGGAGTTCATACAATGTAAGGGGATAATCTCTAAAAGCAAATTTCCTCCTCTTTGTTCTTTTCACTTAGAAAATGTGGTGGCATTTATAAAGTTGGTTTGGTTCCTCCAGCAGACCTGAGATGAGTTTCCTATTTGTGTCTAACAGTTTGCACATAACCTTGACTGCATGAGACAGGCAGATGTTTTATAATGAAGGCCATGAGCCTGTTATTTTTATATAAATAGCATATTGAGTTAAATATGTATATGTCTTTCTAGGTTCAAGGTATGAATTAAAGTTATGCAGAATTATTGGGTGATTTGTATGTCAATGTGAAAGAAAAAAAAATGGATCTTGCAAGGCCCTCAGTAAAACAATGATAGCTTCATATGATACAGAAATACAAACAAATCATTAGCAATATCTATTTACTATTGTTTGAATTGCTTAAAGCAGAAAATTTTCCTTATGTGTTTTAGCTTCATAGATCTCTAGCAGACTTCTTTATATAGCATCTTTATACAGAAGATTATCTATCTATCTATCTATTTATCTATCTATCTATCTATCTATCTATCTATCTATCTATCTATCTATCATTTATCTATTTATATGTACACACAAAAAATAAGATCTAAGACACAACAGTTGCCAATACTTTGCTATCCCATTACAAGGTAAGCAATGAACCATCTCATTTCAAGACAGGAGAGGAAATATGAATGTATTTCAATCTTTTTTTTTTTTTTTTCCCCCTCTCCTCTCAAGAATTGGAAATCTAACTGTCCAGACAAATTCACCTCAAATAGAAGTAACAGTGATTTTTAAAGTTGCCCTCCTGTCTTACAAATCCCTCTGATGTGGTATTGAGTTTCAACATTGTTCAGAGTGAACAATGACAGGCAAGAATCAAAATTCAGGACCCGGGTATTAGAAAACAAGTGCAACACTAATTTTGGAACACATAAACCCCCTGTTTTGGCTGGTTCTCTATGAGTTTAGGGCATTTATGCCCACAGTATCCACAAACCATTTCTATTGTATATTCTTTTGATAACTGAGTACTGCTACCCCTATCTCAGAGTATTCTTTATAGTAACAATGATTGAGTCATGCTTGCTGCTGTCCAAAAACAAAAGAAGAGGATTTTGTCTCAGATTTCTCAACCAGGACAATTAGAAGAAAACCTTGGTAGCTTAGCAACATTGTGTTAGAGCGTGGGAGATGACCACATGGGAGGCTCAGGTTCAAGTCCAGATTTTCTTATCTATAAGATCCTTCTCAGCCTTCTTCCCCCTAGGGAGCCAGTGTCTAAACATTTCTCTGCACACAAAAGTTGTAGCGTTCAGTGATGCAGCAATTGCTGACACACCAGCAGAGGACCAGGACCTGCCCTTTGCTCAGGCTGCCCAGACACACGAGTCCTTTTGAAAACCTTTGAGTATTTGCCTCCTGCAGCTCTTTCAACATCCATCAGTTTGTCACTGCTCTTACACTTGTGATTATGTTTTGCAGTCTTTCCTGAGCAAATAAGTAACTGATCTTGTAAGTGCATGAATTTTTTTTTACCTCATAAATAACTTCAAAGAAACTAATTACTAATAAGCATCAAAACATATCCTGGATTCTCATGTGCATCTTTTACTTTATGATGGTGTGGCTTTCCATCACAGTTTTCGTACAGACTACAATTTTACATCTATATGTATGCCTAGCCTTGAATGTACATACTTATGTATATCTAAGACTTCATGAACTAGCATAGCGGAAGTACAAAACATTAGCAGAAACTGTAACATCAGTCAATTAAGCTCAGGACAGGCAGGATGTAATTGAAAACTACATAATTTAGGATAGGAATTGAGTGGAAATACTGGATCTGTTTAGGAATTCTGAATATAAAGAATTGTTTAATCTAGCTAGGCAAAGTCATAAAAGGAATTGATAACTAGAAGTTGAATTCAGAGAAAATATCACATTACAATGAAGATATATGGGGTTTATAGCAATTAATCATTCCATGTATGTAATAGGATGATTGGTAGAAATCATCATATCATGACATTTTCAGCTTGGAGACTGGATGGCTTCCTAGAAGATATGTTTTAGCCAAGCAAAAGTAATTGGGTTCAGGACAAGAGTAGACATGAAATGAGTTAAGAACTGCCTAACTGACAGATCTCTGAAAGCAATTGTCAATGCAGAATTATGGTCAAAGAAGAGTGTTACTAGGGCTTCCTCTTATGCGATTCATCAGTGATCTGGAAGTAAATATAAAACTACTCCTGATGACATTTGTAGATGATGTTATGGTCAGTGAAACAGCAAAGAATGTGAGTCCAGGGCAGCCTCACGTAGCAAACACCGCCTGGCTTGGGAGAACAAAGTGTATTTCAATGTAATAAGATGCTTCTTTGAAACATGGAACAAAAAACTGGACAAACCCAGTGTTGCCAGCTTTGAGTTGGACCCTCAAATCTGAAGGTGCTGATGCGAGCCTTGGGTCTGCAGCCAGGAGACTTGAGGTGTGTGGCACTGGTAAGGTTGAGCTCAAGAGACTGTTTGGGTCTGACAACCATGTATTAAAACATATGGTAACAAAATCAGAGAAGATACAGAAAAGAGTAACAAAAAAATGGTATTGAGGGCTGGAGAAAATTATTTGAAGGCCAAGGGCTGAAGAATTACATTTAGATATCAGAAACAGATTTGATTACAGCTGGAAAAATGTTTGTATGTGAGAAAATTAAATGGTATCAAGGGACCAGACTTAGATACCTAATTTCACAGGACCAGGGCCGGGACCAGTCCTCCCTGCAATATTTCCTGCATAATAGTATAAGTGACTCCTACCTACTCTAAATCCAACTAACCTTTAAATCTGTCCACACAGAGTGATTGAAAGATCTTACTTAGAGATTTGGGGTCCACTTTTGGATAGAGTGTTATATTGCCCAGGTGCAATATAATCTGGAATCTGGATTTGGCCTGGGATTCCTTTCTGGGAACAAAGTTTAACTGAATGAAATAGAGCTATCATTTGGCTTGAGCCAGTCCGAAGCCCTGATGACCCTGACTGGCTGAAGGCAGATTAGACGCATGGTCCTTTCTAGCTTGGCAACCTCGGAAGTCAGTTTGCAGAAGAATCAGGTAAATAAATATCTCTCGAACTCTGATTGACAGCAGTGTGTACACAGGGCACTTCTTAGGGGAAGTGTCATATAGCACCAAGCAAAACCTTGCTACCCCTAGGTGAAAGTAGCCATCCAGTGACAGAAGAAACAGTGCCATAAGGTGAGGGCAAGTAATGACTTTTCCTAGGAAACTTGAACCACTGAAACTGGAAGTTTTTGCTTTGACTGAGTTTGACTCAGACAAGTTCTCCAGGTCAAGATCGATTTCTTGGTACAGAAAGGGACACGGTCTTGCCTTCTTGAGATCTCACCAGTGATGTGTGATATTATTTCTAACCTGTTTAAATCAGAGCAGATATTCAAACCTCATCTTCCAGGTCAGTGTTCCAAGTATGACACAGCTGACTGTTCTTGGATGCTTGTGCCATTGTATTTTATTAGGTTGTTCTGTTAGGCATGGATAACATTAATTGGATCAGAAATACTTTATTTATCTTGTCTAAGTGTGTTCTTAGTTCTATGGAGAGGGCAACAAAAATTATTTTTCATGAAAAAACACAGAATGGCTTTGACTCCATAAAGTATGCTGTGTGCCCCTGTCCTCTCCCCCAAAAACCCCAACAAACCCCACAACAACAATCTCCCAAGAATAAGAAGATGTTTTCTTCCTTTGCTCTGTATGATTTCTTTGGGCCAGTCACACAGTAGGAGACACAGACCATGAGATAACATCATCAGTCAGTGCATTTCACAGGTAAGCTGAGGTTGGCCTTGAAAATTATTTGGAAGAAAAAAATGAGCACATTCACATGCTACTGGTAATGCGTAGAATCCTGCAGATGGCAATGGATAATATCAATAGGGCTATCTATCCATATATAATTTACATTTGGAGAATATCCAATTTTCACTATCTGTGCACCTTCTTTATCTAAAACATAAATCAACTTATCTGTTCTTTTCCTCCCAGGGCTTTGCAAAACTTGATGCATGGATGCTTTATATGCTTAAATTATTTATCACTATTGTGGGACACCTGAAACTTTTGAAGATGGAAACATGAGGAACAAGGTGTATCACATTTCAACATGGAGATCTATCTGAATAACAGTTTGCAAACATTCTTGGGTGAGTTTGGCATCATGTGCCTGAACAAGCCTTGGCCAGCCTGTGCGCAGTGAGAACAAGATCCCACAAGGCCAGAGTGCAATATTTGGCAAGAATCACTGCTGTTATTAAGACCCTCTCATCTGTGCTGGATCTCTTCTAAGGGTCAGCACCATTCCCAGGCAGGCAGCTGATGGCAGGTGTGCTGGTGGGATGCTTGAGCCTCTACCATGGTAAGCATCAGCACACCCCAAAGGAATTGTTATATTTATCAGTGCCGGGTCTACAGCAGAGCCTCAAGATACTCAATTTTGTATTTTCTCCCTTTTTCTTGTCCATTTTCATTCTCTGACACCCCCATGGTGACAGCCACCCTCAGCATCGGGTGATGCAGAGATCCCCTGATTCACAGGGAGCAGCTTCCAGTGTCAGCATGAGAATCCCTGCTCTCCATCCCAAGGGAAAAACAGGCAAGAAATGCCAGGTCTGCAAAAACAACAGCTGATTGATTCCCCATGCTCCAGGGAAAGTGCAGCACAACTTTTTAATTCACACCTCAGTCATTTATCAATGTTTTCTTATTGCAGTTCCTTTATCAGCGAGTTAAATTTGGAAAAAAAAAAAAAGGGCAAAAAACCTGCGTGTATGAGTGAGGCTGTCGCGGGTGGGAGTTGCCTTACGTCTGCAGTGCTGCCTTGCAGCTTCTTTTTCTTGCCCTTTTCCCCACCAGCCTCTGCAATTGCGAAGTTTTGGGTTGTTTTGGTTGAATAGCCATGAAGCATTGCCCTCTGCCGGCAGGTCGCACACCTGGCTGCGAGCGGCTCCTGCAGCGCCTGGGCTTGGAGGGGGATTCAAACCAGAAACATTTTATATGAAGTTATTTAAATTTTGTGAAAGAAAAACTAAAAAGAAAGAGAGAGAGTGAAATCGGGGAAAAAAAAAAAAAAAGGAAAAAAAAAAAGCATCAGCACCAGAAGCATCGATTGTGTCCTTAGAATTTAAAAGACAAATACATTTTTGGTGGTTTTTTTTTTTTTTTTTCCTCCCCCTTTCAGATTTTATTTTGGTCGTGTTTTAAAATATCAACTGACGAAGCACTTCTTGCTCCAGCTGCACAACATTGTGCTCATGCAGCAGCATGTGCAGTTGAGAGAGACTCATGAAGCCTCGTTGTTCATTAGGAGTGAATTTAAGACTTAACAGCATGACTGACAAAAAGTCACTGTCAATGAATAATTGTCTGAGAATGCAGCTAACTTAGGTGCTAATTTGGTCCTTGATTGTAGCAGGATTGGAGCAGCTCCTAGTCTCCTAGAAAAACACCCTTGCAACCTGCAGGACTTGAGGGGACTCCAGTGACCCTATTTTATATACAAGGAAGAGAGACATTAAAAAAAAAAAAAAAGAAATTATTTACCTTGGATCCCAATGGGAGTCTTGGGCAAGAGGGCTTGCATTCACGCCCTAGGCTCTTCTTGCCCAGTCCATAGAGGAGCTGTTTGTGCTCTGAAGTTTACTCCAGCTCTGTCCACCTTAAGCTGCAAAGAGTTTAGGAATCAGGATACATTTTTAACTTTTTTTTTCAATTTGATGAAACTCTGCATCTTAAATAAATTATATAATATAGAGCAGGAAACTTCTACTGAGAGCAAGCTAAAAATATAAGATTTTTTCTTTCTTTTTTTTTTTCTCTCCATCACAGCTCCTGTTCCCAAATTACACTTGCCTTGCTCAGAGTCTTAGAAAGCTGACACAGAACAAATTGTCCTATGTAAATTGCAAGCTTCCCTTCTGATTGACAGCAATCCACAAAGATGGATTAATTCCAGAGGAAGTCAAGCAAAGACTGTGTTATAAGTATTTACCCTATTTTAAAGATGTTCCAAATTGCTGTGGAGTTGCCAGCATGTCCTTTTTATAATGCCTTGTGTAAATCTGAAATACAGGAGCCAGACAGAGTACAGGTAAGTGGGAGGTAATGAGCTACATGTTGCATATGTGCAGTTTTGCTCCCTTGGCTACTTCAGCCTTGTTGGGGACGGACAACCCCTCACTCCCTCCTGGAGACTTTGATCTTGAAGACATGCAATGGGCAGCCAAGCATATGACCAGTTACATTCTTTCTGCCTGTTTTGGCTGTTCTTGTCCTTAAACCAAAACAAGTCATTAAGAGAACAAGGACAATTATTCCTTGAAATTTGTGTAAGGGAAAGGGAGAATAGGGGCTGCTGTGAGATTGGTATTGTCACATAGCTGATGTGATTGTGCCACTCCTCACTGCAGAGCCGTGACTGAGTTTATCGAGGTCTCCTTTTGCAAGTGATAATAAACCTAATAGCTGCCCACAGCTAATATTTTTTCTTGCACCACATATGTTCACTTTTGGTCCTCAGATAAATTTTTTTTTCAGTCTCCATCTGTTCTTTTGCCTTTGAGGTACTTTAGTTACCATGGAAATGACAACATCATCTGGATGGGTGGAGCTTCGTGCAGTGTAAAGTTGGTTTCCTACATGAAGTAGTTTGAAAGGTATGGGGATGGCTGATAAAATTAGAACATTTTATGTGATGGCTTTCTCATGCTTTTGGTGTGCAACAGAGAGATACCTATACCTGTGTGTGCCTGTGAAATCACAAGGCAAGATAAACCTGTTCCAGGAGGGGGCACGTGCTCGTTTTTGATCTGCTGGATGAAATCTTTCACTTGAGTCTTTCATGCCTCATTCCTTACAACCTCTAGTTGCAGATTGGATTTTACTTATCAGGATCCTATTGTAAGACACTTCCAGAGTCCTGTGATTGTCAGATGGGTCAGACAAGGTACAGAGCTCATTTCCTGGACATGTGCACCTTTTGACAGCATTGCCAGGAAGGAGAACAGGAAGAGTTAATTTGGTAGGTTGTTACATGGGCTTTGTTGTCTGGTGATGTGTGTGACATTGACTCCTTGGCCACTGTGAGGGGTCTTGTGCCTTCAACAAGTCCACATGACAGGTGATCCATGATTGATATAAACCAGAGATCACTTAAAACAATTGTACACTGACATCACATCATCTCAACAAATGTGCCAAATCCAGGGCAGAGCTGTTTTTTATACTAAATCAGACTTTATTTTGCTAGTGGCTCCTTGGACTTCAGCACAGTTCCAGAAGCTGTTATCCACTATTAACCCCTGTAGCACCTGCCAATATTGATTATACAGGCTTGTGGAGATGAAGGTATTTTAGATGAATAATATTTTTTTGGCAAAGGATATTAAGAGAAGGGACAGATATGTCAAGAAGACAACCTGGCCCATGAAACTTAATATTAAGGCATGTCCAGTCTCAAAAGTGCTTTTATACTAGTTCATATATTCTGTGGATGTCTCTTGAAGAATCTGAAGTGCTCTTTGCTTGTCTAATCAGGTATGTGGATGGGGCCGGGGAATGTGTCACAGAGAAGGTTTTAATGCAATTTCCAAAGAGACCAAAGGAACCAAAAAGTGCTAATTCATCAGTGTATATGCAAACATGGGCTCCTGATGGAGTCTCTCAAACACAGGAAGGTCTGGCTGGCTGGGACAGCATTCACTTCTTAGAACTTTTGGTGCAGAGAGGGTGAGGAACCCACACAGCAGCATGTTGTCCCATGCAAAGTCCATGACTTTGGTCAGTGCTCTGTGTCTGCTGAAGAGGGGAGTCTAAGGTCAAATCCTTGAATCTTTTATCCTAAGCTTACTTTGTCACATGGCTAGAGTGATAGTATTTGTTTATTTCCATTATAGTTATTTTTAGGTGCTCTAACTCCAGCTGCAGCCATTT
This sequence comes from Xenops minutus, assembly GCA_035221455.1. NCBI lineage: Eukaryota > Metazoa > Chordata > Aves > Passeriformes > Furnariidae > Xenops > Xenops minutus. The sequence continues at coordinate 68,971,772 of JAWWEE010000085.1, read as the reverse complement.
CTTACCACAACAGTCATTTCAGGAAATATCCTCCCCAGTATGACTGAAAATCTTTCTTGTGGAAAAACAAACAAACAAAAAAACATCAACCAAAAAAAGAAAAAAAGTCCAACTAAGTCAGCAGTCATCATTAGAAATCTTTCTCAAGGGCACATCTCAGCCAAAAATAAACACATGATTCTCAGAAAGCTCAGAAATTAGTGGTGGTGCTGGGGATTTTTGCAGCAATTCAAGGCAATCTTTCTTTTGGTCTACCATGGGCGGCAAACCCCAGGGCCAGGAACCCTTCAGCAGTCTCCTTTGATTTTGTGTGTGTGTGTGTTGGTGTGTGCGCCTTGGCTGTGGAGAGCTGGGGCATTCACATGTCAGGCACCATCCTGGGTAAAACGTGAGCAATTGCCCCAGTGAACTCCAGAGTGAAGAGCGTGACCTGCTATAATCGGTGCCAAGAGCTTTCAGCCAGGCACGGCAGACTTGCCCTTGGAGGAGTGCTCATCAGACAGACTCATCAGGAGAAAGCAAGGGCCCAGGGGAAACAAAAGGCTGGCCTCAGCCTTCTTAGAGATGGGGATGTCTGAAGTGACCCTCCTGCAAAGGCTGCTGGCAGACAGGGACACTTTCAGCACTGCAGTGTCGCGCTCTCAGCATGACAAACTGCTTAACAAGCCAGCAGCTGCTCCCAGGATCAGTTTGCCTCTGGAGCAGTTTCCATCTGAGAGCAGTGTGAAGTATGCTGGAGTCACAGGAAAACAGGGAGAGGCTCAGAGGGAGAGAGTGGTCAACAGTGATCACCTCCACCACCCACTGATGCAGCCTATGCAGAAAACACAAGAACTGAGAGAAAAGTTTTGAAACCTCTTGGACAGAGCAAGAGCAAGAAAAAAAAAAACCAAAACAAACCCCAAATCAAACAAAACCAAAAAACCTCCCAAAACCCCCAAACAAACAAAATAAACCCAAACAAACAAACAAAATAAACCCCCAACCAATCAGAAAAACAAACAAAAAAATCACCCCCCAAAAAACATCACAAAAATAAAAGTCTTTTCTTGCTATAATATGGCTGCAAAGAGCATGTGGGGTTCAGCAGTGGATGGCCTCTAGGCATTGCCGTGGTGAATTTAAATCCTTTTTGCTGCTTGACTGCTCACCTTGCTTTCTGCTCAAACTTAAACCTGAATTTGCTGTGTTTACCTCAGAGCTCCTCAATAATTTCTTTCTGAAGTCTATTTGGCAGGTCACAGAAACTGCTGTCAGGTGCTTGGTCAGGATAGTTGGCCACCAGATATGGCCTTCACCAGTGTCAATGCTCCTCACAAAAATATGGGATCTTACAAGGGAAGGGAGGAGGTATTCCTCATCTAGGAGCTCAGCAGTCTCCAGGACAATGTACATGAGATGCAGTTTCAAAGAGAGATCAGATATGAAGAGACAAGGACTAGTCCTAGGTGTACAAATGTATTTTTCTTACATTAAATGTACGGTTGTAACAACTTAAATTCTAGTTTTCTCCTTTCCTTGAGCTGATTGATAGTGGAAATTCAGCAGCCTAAATGAAGCTGATCTAAGGACAGAGCCCAAAACTGAGGTTCTTTGTGATTTGCTGAGCCATTGAAGACACAGTGGGGTAAGCATATGTCATATTTCATAATAATTTTTTTCCCTCACACTTTAGAGCATTTTACTGCTCAGAAGTAGCAAGAAGAAATGACTTTTTTTTTTTTTCCTTCTGACTGAGACCACTATAAGTATACAGTACAAAAAAATTAAAAACTTGGGAATTTGTCTTTAAGGTATCTATTTTTTATGAGATCTTTGCGTTCTACATTTAGATTGCAGCTTGGTGAGCTTCTTGATCTGCTAGCCAAACCTCTCAAAATAACATGAATGTTTTTCTTCGAGGTTACTCAGGTATTAATAATTCTTTCTATTGCTCTTTTTTTCCCACCAAAATGACAGACTGGGAGTGAAGGGGACAGGGAGTACGTTGAATTCAATGTGTTTCTTTTTGTTATCATTTCTTAATTTCAGATAAATATGGGAATTAAAGAATGTGAAAACAAGAGATTTTGACTTGAAGAGATAAACCTTTTCTGATTAAATAAATCAAAGTGGCTAAGTGAATGAAACATGAATTCAACCACAGCTTCAATGGAATTAATTTGGTGACTTGGTGGGGGTTCGGGGGGTTTATGAGATGGAAATACATACTACTTTGCCAAGTGTCTCCAGAATGTTATAAGGATGAAGACATCAAACTGGTGTTGAAAACTAGAGTGGAAGGTTTGGTACGTGGGTTTCAAGTGCTCAGGGTTTCTTCACCCCAGCCGGAAGTGGGGAGAAGTGGTTTGCATCGGCTGCACTCTCTACATTGTTCTCTCATTCGTCACCAGATGCCAGGAGCTGCAGTAATCCATCCTGGAAGTGACAAACACATGACACCATGAGGCCTGATCCTGTGGGAGGAAGGGTGGAATTTCCTATGGGTGCAGATGCCTCAAGAAAAAGTACTTCTTTAAAGCCTGGAGTCTCTTCCTGGCTCTCCCAGTGTAGTGACAAATGGACCACAATTTCAAGAATTTGTATAATTTTGTCAGTCTTCTCTAGCAATTTATGTTGGTGGGTTTTTTTGTATTTCTCTGTTGATTCCATAGGGACCATTGTGAATGTTGACTGTGCTAGGAATCATTCCCACATAATGAAAGATTAGAGATTTTTTTTTATCCTTAATTTTCTGATTAAGTATTTGCTGCATCTGTTACTTGTATCCTTGTTTCTCACAATCCTCTATCTGTCAGAATATACTCTGACCTTTAGCCATGGAAAAGAGTAATCTTATAAAGGGATTTATAATAAAAATTACATATTTGTTTGACAAAAGCTACTGGAATGGCAGCTATCCTCTTAAGAGCAGGATTAAGGTTACAAAGGCAGATGGAACATTATTAATCCCTGATCTGGTGAGTATAGGACAGTTCAGCTTGCAGGTTATCTCACTTCCTATATGATTTATCCATAACTGTGAATGAAATTGTCCAACGTCAGGTTGGCCAGGTTGCTTGGAGCAACCTGGTCTAGTGGAAGGTCCATTCCAACCCAAACCATTCTGTGATTCTATGATGAATCAAATGCAAAAGGCTGTTTGCTGGTGTTCTTCAACAGATGTTTACAGTCCAGAGAAGCTGGGGGATTTCTGTGTCATGTGCCAGTCTCTCCTCCCCTTCCCCACACCCCTGTACAACACTGAAGGCCAAGACATTTGGAGCAGAAAGCCATACCAATCACCTCTGCCATCCTGCTCATGGGCACAGCTGTGAAAACTGAAGTAGCTGTAGATTTGTTGCTGTAGATCCACACATAAAGACAAGCAATTACTCCAGTCCGTGGGTGTTTAATGATATGTTGTTGCTAAATTCATATCTGGGGAAAACCCTGCTGAAATTGGTTTTGCCCCTGCTGTGTTGCTTGTGGGGTTAAAAGAGTCCAGGGTTGCCTGTCATGTTGTTGCTGTGCAATCTGTGATGCTACTAAGTCTGTATCTTCTCCTGGAGTTTCGCTGATGTGTTTTGGGTGTCATCTTAGAACACATGGACAGTGCCAAGGCTCCTTTGATGGGGATGGAAAGTGTCTGCTGCATAAAACAGAGAAGTGTATTGCCCAGACCTTTATGCATCTGCACCACCAGCGCATACCCTTTCAGGACTGACATTGTGCTGGTCACAGTAGTCTGTACCCTGGGCTTGGGCAGGGATGCAGCTTCATGAGAAGCAGAAAAGGACAGTACCAGCTGCAAAGATTTACAAAAATTACCCTTGACATCACCCTGGGGACTGGCTTCCCATAAACTCCACATCCTTTGACTGGAATTCTGGATACTCTTTCTCGCCCATCTTTTCTCCTGGGTGCCTTGCATCCAATATCTATCAGTCCTTTATTAGTGTTTTCTCCACTTTTAAATTTACTCTTATTCTCACAGGAGCACCTGTGTTATATCAAACCACAACAAAAGCACTTGATCTAACCTAACATTATCACTCTGGAACTTTGATTGTTTTTCTTAAGTGAAGTACATACAGTAGCTTTGTATTCATTAGAGTGGTAAGAACAAACATTTCCTGTCCAGGAATAAATTATTTGGTTGTGGTGTTCTTTGGATTTTGTTTTGCTCTGTTTTTCAAATTTGTTCTGATTCAAAACTGACTGTTTCAGAATTTCTCATGGAATGAAAATTATGGTTAAAATAATCCCATCCTCCACACATTAAAAACCCCAAACAACAAAAGGATTTGCATAGACAGAGTTCAGACTGTACTTTTATTGTTGTAAAAGAAATATGACAGTGATCCCAATTCAGTCACTCACATATTGACTTCTAATGTTCCTTGGTATGTCAAGGAGTGTCTGAGGTGCCTCAAGAGGCCTGAGGAATATGCCAGGACTTTTGCCCTTCTGGAACAGCCCATAAAAACATAGTGGAATATTTCAGGACATCCCTGTAGCAATACTAACACTGACAATTCTTGTATCATGCCAGAAAAAATCAATTTTTACTATGTTTCCCAAAACCTTGCAAAGCTTGGGCCAGACAGATATCCTCAGTGATACTAGATACCCCTTATATCAGTTCAAATAAGCAGGAAAAAAAAGAGGCACATAAACAAAAAGAACCGGGAAGATTAAAATAAACTGGCCTACAATTGCTGGGCTCACTTTTAGAGTTGAACTCATCACTAGCACTGCCTCGATAGAGCTCTCCTTTCCCCTTTTGACCTTCTCTTTAAGGCCAAGCTGTGACCTAGACTCAGCTCACTTTGCACCTCGGCCTAATTACATCCAGAGGAGGAGGGGGTACAATGTGATAACTATCCACATCTTTATCATAGGTAGAAACAGGCTGAGTGATCATTTAGGATGGATGAAGTAAGTAAGGCTGGGAGTAATGAGATGGAAAGTTTAGATTGAATATCGAGATAAAATTACCCACAACACATTCTTTTAGGCAAGCGGGTGTATTAAGTCTCAATTAGTGGCAGTATCATCTAATAGCACCACATATACTGACAGCATTATGGTCCCACAGCCTATTAAATCATCTCTCAAAGAAAGCCATGGAAGTCTGAGCTGGACAAAGCCCCGGTAACTGTAACATCAAGACAACTCCCATGATGGAGCCAGAGTGGAATGAATAAGCAATTTCCATGTTGCTCATGAGAAGGTATTGTACCAGGTCATGATATCCAGCAAGCCCTGCGTCTGTGCAAAGATCTTTAGTGGCACTTTAGAAGCTTTCTAAAGAGATTTATGTGTTGTTATCCTCTTTTGAAAATTGGTATGGTAATTGAGATATACAAAGCCTGTTGTATCACCTGGTGAGAATAAGGTTTATGAAGCTCTATCTTTTAAAAAATACTTGAGTTTGAAGTGTCCACCTATACACATAATTCATGTTTGTGTGGAGTACTGCAGCATTGCTCTGCCTGTTTTCTGCAGCAAAGTAATAGCAGAAAGCTTGGTAGAAGATAAATTCAGCAGATATGCTATTTTTTTTCTCTCTTTTTTTTTTTTTTTTTTTTTTTTTTGCAAACCCAGGCAGCTTACCTGCAATTAGCAGTGCAAGTAAACCCTTAAACATGATGGAACTAGGATTAAGTCTCCCACAGTGTAATTTTGTTAGATGTTTCTTTCTGAATGCAGGTTCTGGTGACGCATGTACTACATGATTCAATGTATGTCACCACCAAATGTGACACATCTTTGATGCAGACACAAGTGAGTGGCAGACGAGCATCCAGCTCTGAATCTTCACGTCATTGCCACAAGCCTGAACGCCACAGAAATCCAGAGCATCAAGGGTATTATTGCAATTTGCATAAGTAGAAAACATAGTGATTAAAAGTTATCAAAGAAAAATATCGCTCAGTTGTCAGCTCCACAAGCACATTCCAGTGATGTCTTTCCAGCTCCTTCATAATAATCCCCATAAGTTCTTGCTAAGAGCTGCATTGAAGTAACCTGTCATTTAGTCTGTCTTTCACCAGTTCAGCTCAAAGAGATGAGCCAGCTGTGATCACTTGGAGTCAGAGCTGCTGTGTCGCAAAGCATTGCTACAGCTGCAGGCAAAACATACAATTCACGGATCTGCCAAACCCAAAGTCATGGAAAAAGCAGAGCTGTAGCACCCACAGCACCCTACAATCTTGACAGGAGAAGTACTGCCCTGGGAGAGGGGAGCTCAGTCTTCGGAGTGCTTTGCATGTGCTGATCAGGGACACTATGTAGGGAAGAATTCCTTTGTCTAAGTGGTGTCTTGTCTTCTCTTTCCTTGGTCTCTACTAGCCTCTGTTGTGGAAGCAGGGTGAGAAAAATGTGGACAACATCACAGGTCACACCTTGTGGAACTGAAAGACCTGCTGTTTTTTTGTTGATGAGTGAGTGTTCATCAGATTCAGTTTTCACAATATGCACTGCTGAGTGCCACAAAACCAAGGAGGTGTTATAAAGCGCCCTCAGGTAAGATGATGTCGTTTCCAGCCTACTTTTGCTTTGGAAGGATAGAAAATGACATTATCAGTCAAACATGACCTTTCAAGGTAGAAAATGAGACTGAAGCATCGTCTGATCTTCCCATGGCCTTATTTCTTTACCCTAGAAAACATCTCTTCATAAACATGGTCTCAGATGGCTAGACTTCTGTTTCACACAGAGGATATCTGTGGAAAGAGGATAGAAGATGGAGAAGAATAGAAGAGAATATCTCCTCCTCTCCTCTCCTCTCCTCTCCTCTCCTCTCCTCTCCTCTCC
>JAWWEE010000085.1:68919017-68959210 GCA_035221455.1 Xenops minutus | reverse complement strand
GCAACACCCTCCTTCCCCCCGAAAAAAAAAAAAAAAAATTTAAGTCACTCAATAAAGACATAATCTTTAGAATACGTTCTGGACATAAAAGAGTAATTTAAAAATTGGGAAAGATTTGAGACATCCCTCCACTCACTAATCCTTTGTCTGAGCATTTATCATATAGTGGCAAGTTCAGAGAGCGAGCCTGGCAGCAGAGACCTTCATGAAATGATGATGGTCTTTATGAGACATACTTTTGGCTTCAATTCCTTTGGAAAAAAAAATCTGGAAAAGACATCAGCTTTACTTGGGGCACCTCCTTTTCATAACCTCAACTGAGACCTTAGCAGGAAGTCTGAACAGTTTTTCCTCATAAATAAGCTTATGTCTTCCTAGAAGATATTGAGAATGGTGATCACTTTGATTAAAATAAGAAGGTGAAGAGGAAAACAAAAATCAAGCAGTAATTTTGATAAATACAATGTTAATTGCTCAAAAAGTACATTTAAAGGAAATTGGTCATAAATACTTTAATATTTCAAAGTTTGGATGTAGCCATATGTTAGAAAAAGGAACCCAAAATAAAGTTATATTTTGGAAAGGTCTCAAAACTTCCCTTTTCACACAAACATGAACTCAGAAAATATCCACAGATTTAGCTGAATATCCCACACACAAAAATATGGTCTTGTGTCACAACTAAGTGGTGTAAGTTTGTATTATTCATATTAGAATTATGAAATTAAATGCCAGCTTTAATGAAGGATATTCACAAATAAACCCTAAAAAAATATATGTGCAGCACAATGTTCTGCTTCAAAAAATGCCTTATTATATAGAGATAAAATCATAAGTTTCTAAATATGTCCATATATGAACAGGTAAAAAAACCCCATGAACTTGCAGGAATTTGGCGCAGCCTCCCCAGTGGGTCTTTCTCTCCGGAATGACTTTTCAGTTTCATTCTCAGTTCCCATTACTAACTTAAAACACTTTATTCTCTGATCCTCCCTTCCCATCAGAAGTACCTCTCCTACAAGGGAAGGCTGAGAGAATAGCTCAGCCTGGAAAAGAGAAGGCTGCTCACTGACAGCCTTGCAGTACCTGAAAGGAGCTGACAAGAAAGATGGAGAGAGACTATTTACAAGAGCAGTGACAAGACAAGGGGAAAATGTGTCTAATCAGGAGAAAACATGTTTTGATTAGATATTAGGAAAAAAATTCTCCCCTGTGAGGATAAGGAGGCCCTGGCACAGGTTGCCCAGAGAAGTTGTGGCTGCCCCATCCCTGGAAGTGTCCAAGGTCAGGTTGGATGGGGCTTGGAGCAATCTGGGATAGTGGAAAGTGTCCCTGCCCATGGCAAGGGGTGGGACTGGAGGGTCTTTAAGGTCCCATCCCACCTAAACCGTTCTGTGATTCTATGAAGTAAGGCAGGGTGGCACAACAGATACTTCAAAGTGACCATGATGCTTTATTATTTGTTTCAGCTAACAAACTACCACCCACCTGGATTCCAAACTCTTTCCCTCAGGAAAGAGGCTGCTAGGAGGTTTATGACCTAGAGGAGAAGATCCATATCTCCTAATCTCAGCCATATGATTATCTTGTGCCAATGTCGCCCACTTCCCCTAGAGTGCAGAATTTGTAACTATTACATGATTTATTTTTACATATCTGAGGAAAATGCCTTGATTCCCACAAGCTGTCAGTTAATGTTACAATGCTCAACTGAGAGGCTGTAAGCATCACCCACTCCTTAAAATGCTGATGATCTGCCTCAGATGTGTGATCACAGAAACACAAGAGCTGGGCTGCTTTGTAGTCCCCTTGTATTTTTAGCTTAGAGCAATGATCTTTTGCTTCTGGGCTTGTGGTTTGTTTGTGGGTTTTGTTTTTTTGGGCTGGGTTTTTGTTTGAGGTTGTTATTTTTAAAGGCTCCCTTGTGCCTTTAGGCACAAGGTTGACTGGGTAAAAGAAAAGGGTGCTCACCTCTAAAAATTTCTAAGTCACAAATAGAGGGACAGAAAAGCAGGAATAAAACGTGACAGGAAAAACTGAATGGGTTGTATACTTGGGATAATTGAATGGGATAACTCAGAGTAAGTTTAGACTGAATATTTGGAAGAAATTCTTTACTGTGAGGGTGGGCAGGTCCTGCACAGGTTGCCCAGAGAAGCTGTGGCTGCCCCATCCCTGGATGCGTCCAAGGCCAGGCTGGTTGGGGTTTGGTGCAACCTGGTCTAGTGGAAGGTGTCCCTGCTTGTGGAGAGGGTGTTGGAAGGAGATAGCCTTTAGGGTCCCTTTCAACCCAAACCATATGAAACTGCTTGATTTAATTCTTCACTTGCAGCGCCATGGCCCACAGAACACTTGAATCAGTGTCTGTGGTGATCTTTTTCCCTGTGTTATTGAAAGACAAAAAGCTGAAATTCTGTATTTTCTGAATCTGTTTCTGAGACTGGAGTTCATCAGATAACACTCAAGACCCCATACCTTTTATATGGCAAGGTTAGTGTGGGAGTGGGGCTGATGTTACAGAAACAAAGACAATATGCCTACTCACTTCCTTCTCCAGACTTTCCTTCATCAGAAACAAGTGTCTCTTTGTAAATAGGTAATATTTTATTATCACCTTATTAAGGCCTAGGTGCTGAGCAGCACAGTTCCTCAGAGACTATATGAAAATTAGTTTCAGTACAAGTTTTGATATTTTAGCAACTCAAAACAAGGTCAGTATTTGGACGTCTAGATAGAGAAGATGGAAAATCAAGTAAAACTTTGACCAGCTTGTCAGTAAAAGGCAATAATAAATCAGTAATCATTCATGCTGGTACAGGCATTTAAATGACCCTTTTATGTATCATCCTTCAGATGAGTTGTACTTACCAAGTAAAACTCACTTTTTTTTTTCCTGTATCTGTCCCTGTCAGAACTTTATTAGGAAGCTGGTTGATGTTGACACTTTAATTTTTAATCCATAAAACCAAAATAATAATATTACTCTGTGCAAAGTTTTGATAATGGGTGTCTTCCCCTCTTCCCAGTGTCTGGTCTAAATGGCCATTCTCTCAGTACCAAAGAATTTATTTTTCAATTTATTTGATTTTTATCTTTTCTCTGTGGCTATGCAGCTTCGAATTAAAGGTGACCTGATATTTCAGAGCCTCTCTACCCCTGAACTTCTGTGTGAGGTTCAGTACAGGCTCTCCCTTTGATGAAACACATTCAAGAAATCTTCCTTGAAAAGACCTGACAGGGTAGTGTTCAACGGTGTTTGGATCTTGGTAATTTGAGATGTGGAAACCTTGCTGAGGTCTCAGCTGAGGCTTTCAAAGCTTTGGCAAATATTTGCACAGGGAATATGATTTCTGTCTTTTGGGTCTCAGGCTACAAAGTATTGTTCTGGCTGCCTCTATTTCCTGGGGCAAGGAGCTGAGCATTCAGTGTATTTCACCTTTACTGGTTATGTTATAAAAGATTTTAGTTTATTCCTTAGGATCTTACGGTGTCATTTCAATGAAGTTAGATGCTAACTACTTGCATGAAACACTTTTTAATGGAGCAAGCACACTTTTGCCAGATGGGAGAAAATATGCCGCTTACTGCTATTTTATTTCTCTGCATTTTCCTCAGGGTCCAACTATACTGCAGCCATAACCCAAACCCACTCACAAGGAGGTTGCCATCTTACCCCAGTAACAGATTCTGAGCTGAAGGGGTCTAACCACTTTTATGAAACAATGTCTGTTGTTCGAGGATATCTTAATTGTGCTTGCATTTCCAAAGTTTAGGAAGATCAAAATGAATTTGTTAGCATGTCCTCAGTCCTCCTGGTTCAAAGAAGTTGAACCATCTTGTCTGTTTATAGTTATTTGCATTTAATCATGGTTTCACGTTCAGATCTCTCAGCATGCAGCTATATGAGAAGTCATACTGAAGAGTAAACCATTCCTTGTGATGCTGCATGCTGCAGGACCAAGGGTCCAGCAAGAGTACTAGTTCTTGTAGTTCTTTCCCTTTCACAGGAGACAAAGCTGGGTTGGAAGCCCAACATATAAACCCCTCACCAGCTCCAAACGTTGACAAAGGTATGTGGGTTCATGTGATTTTCCCCTCCTGGTAGCAGAATGAACTGAGGTCATACAGGTCTCTGCCTCAAATTAGCTCATGGATCTGGGATATGGGAGAGGTTTAATGAGGGTGTCATGCATTTAATGCCATATATTACAGACCATTTTTGGCTGTGATTTGCAGTGCCATCAAGGCTATGATTGCAAAGACTCAGGCCAGGGTTTGACTATCAGTAGTTACTGCTGCCTGCACTTAAATATGCAGAAATACGTGCCAAATGCTTAGGAGTGCAAGTCCTAAAAGGATTCTACCTTTCCTAGTTTTTCATTGCCCAAGGCAACACAGTTGCCTAGAAATAGTTAATGGTGTTCCTTGCAAAGCCTCATTCTCCTTTAAGGGTCATCATTATCTCCATTTTAAGGCTGAACCGAGATTTAAATTTAACTTCACGTTATTGAGATGCAAATCACCCTGGTCTCATAAGTATTATATGTTTAAATCATATTTTTCATCATGAAACCCTCTCTCTTTTTTTTTTTTTAAGTGTTTCCCTTTAAGTACATTTTTCCATTAAACTAAATATATGTTTAATTTTTTTTCTCCTCCAAAGGCAAGGTCCTTTCAACTGATGCCAGTGTTATTATTTCTCAAAACGAGTTTCATCTTGATCCATAAACATTTTATGCCAAGAATAATGCCGTTTTAAAGACAATAAGTGCCTATTTCTGCCTGAGGCCATCGGAAATCCCGTAAAGGAGGCAGTAAGAATTAAAGACACTTAATCATATTTCCCCATTTTTAACTGTTATATTTTTACACTCTGAAACAGTTTTTCTATCCTTGCTGAGTCCTATTGAATGCCATAAATCTTAATTAAAGATGTAATTTTTTTTTATTTTATTTTATGAAATCTGAGCTGGAAAGAACATTTCTTATTTTTAAGACTAGCACTGTGTTCAGGCTCATAAAACAAAAAGGACTTTTACACTCACAGGGTTTCAAAAGTGATTATTGCTGCCATTATGTCAAATCACTACTGTAATTATTATTATTGTTAGGTTTGGTGTTTTTATGATTATTGTTAATGCGTTTTCTGTGCACAAAATATGGAGAAAAAAATAGCTTACATTAAGTGCATATCTGTATGGAAGACGGAGGAAGGCTTGTATACCCAGGATATATACAGGAATTTGGATTTAACATATTCACTATAGGGTGGTGTGAGTTTTGCTGGTTTGTGGTTGTGCTTTTGTTTGTTTCTTTGCTTTCTTTTTGATGAAGGAGCAGTTTCAGTTAGGTTGACTTAAATAACAGAGCTTGTTTGGTGTAAACTTTCATTCAGTTTATTGAAGCCAGCAGAATTACATTCCTTTATTCTGGGAGAAGTGCTCTGTCTGATAATGTCATTTTCCCACTGCTCCACATACTTTTCCTGTTGAGAGGAAGGAGGAGAGCAAAGTTTCACTGTCTTATCTGTATTGCTGGGAAGAAATAGGTACTCCATACCTTTCAAGACCAGACTGTATTTCTAGTATCTCCCTCTAGCTGAAATGGAAAACACTGTGGAAAGGTTTTGATCTGAAGCCCGTTAAATTCAATGGGAAGATTTGTGTCGGCTCTGGGTAACAAGCAGCATTTGCTCTGCTTTAATGGCACCCGCTGGAAGTATATCACTTGACAGCCTTGTTCTGAGCCCCAGGGCATTTTAACAGCCTGCTCCAAAGTCAAAGAAAAGCAGCATGAATTTTCCCAATAATTTCTCCACCTTTTTTGATTGAGCTCCTTACAGACTGATTGAGGCAGATGCCAAATGCAGGGACCTTCCCTTGGTGCAGAGCACTGGCCACCAGGCTATGACGGTTTTCCAAACACTTCTCATTGCTGATGCCATCAAAGAAAGTGTCATTAAACTTAACAAATTACCCAGCACTCCTGATGCAGAGAAACTAGCAGCACAGGCACATCCATGAATGTAGCCCATCTATTCACAGCTTCCAGCCTGCCAGGCACTCAGGGTGCCCATTGGCTTTCCATGGGATAATTTCAGACTTCAGGTTAACCCAAGGTTAGTTGGGTATTTACACTCTAACGTGCTCACAGTTGGTAATGAATCGTCCTTTTAAATTTCGCTCTTGTATCTGGAGTTTTTCCAGTTAATACTAGCATTTTTCTGTGCTCTGGAAAATCGAACAAAAGAAAGGGTAGAAGCTTTGCAGGCCAAGGATCAAGCTGCTGAGTAGAGGTGTGAGTGAGTGCATGAAAATGTGATTCTCCAGTCATTAAGCACATGAATAATGTTGCTCCTGTGAGTAATGCTGCTGAGTCAACAATGAAACATTCATGTGAATAAACCTACCTATGGCTAAGTCTTTGTGAGGCTGCAACCTCATGCTCTCACCTTCTGCTGCAAGGTCACTGTGTTTCCACAGCTGCCAAGTCAACCAACGAGACACCAGTGGCTTTTATTGGATACTCATAGTTACTGCTCCTTAACATAACATGACCTTCCTCAATGAAGCCTGAATCAAAAGGGCATTGATTTACTAGCTGCGAAATGATGTTTCCTCACTGGCATCTAATAATTTATTTAAAACATGGTTTAGCCAGGAAAATCTCTCACTATTTTAGAAACACATCTCCTCTTCCAAAGGCATTTTGGAAGATTGCAAAAATGCAAAAAGAATATGTTTCCCATCGCATACCACTCATAGGATTTATTTCGGGTAGCTTTCATGCCTGCAGCTACAGTATCTCACTTCTACATGGGTACTGACTTTGGGAAAAAAGCAGGAAGCACTTATTCCATATCACAAATCAGTTGCTGTGGTAGTTTCCATTTCATTCACAGTAATAATTACACAGTTGCAGCTATTCTGAAGCTTCCTAGTGAAGGATCATAATTTTCATGCTTCCTCTAATTTATAAAGGGTGAAGTACTATGGTGGGGAGAGAAAAACAACCAACCAGTCAGTAGCTTTTTCTTTCCTCAAGATGGTATAATTTGGGAGGCAAGGATCATAAAAGAGGGATGAAAATTTATTTTGAGGATACTTTGTTAAGTACTAGTAGAAGGAAAGACCAAAAGCACTCTGGGGTCATGAATGGTGGGGAGACAGAGTGGTTCTGAGTTGGGTCACATAATTAGAGAAGGTGGTCTGAGTAAAGGATAGATCAGTATTTCCCTGACTTCAAAAATTACACATCAAGTAATCTGTTTGGACAAAACACAAAAGTAAAAGAAAAAAATTATATATCCAAGGATAATCTCTTGCAGCATTACTGAAACAGATTCTATTTGTGGCAGAAAGATTTTGGAAAGAGGGTTTGACTTTATGAGTCCTCAGTCATTTATGTACCTATATATTTTTTTTTTTTAAAATTGCTATTTGTTTATTTTTGTGTTTGAGGCTCTTGTAGGGTTTCTTTGTTTGTTTGTTTGAATTCTTTGTGTGTGTCTATTTTTATTTTATTTGTGGGGGTTCTTGTTTGTTTGGTTTGGTTTGTGTTTTGTTTTCCCCTCCCCTGTTTTCCTGGGACTGTGTTCCTGTGTGCTGTTAAAAGGATCTTAACAGTCGTTTCACAGGCCCTATTCTGACACCTTCCAGACACACAGCAGTCCATATACCATAGACTGAGGAACACAGGACAGGACAATTTCTCCAGGCTCCAGCCGGTTTTATTTGCTATAATGTTGTGATCTACCAAGTTCTTGGGTTTAGAAATAATTTAATGCAGGTGATCAGGGAACTGACACAGGTAATTTTTGGGTTATTTTAGCTTAATTTAATTTTTCAGTTCATGACATATCTTATTGAAAGTTGATCAACTGTGATTTTTATTGACTGCTATACTGCTTTTACTTTTTTTTTTTTTTTAAACAGTCATGGACATAAGCCCCTCAAAATCATAATAGTAACAGAAACCCCTTTCACAACCTCCAACAAAGGTTAGTGAAGTTTGTCTATGTTTTTCAGTCTTATTTTTCAGTTGTTTTGTCAGCTATGCACACAGACATAAATATATATACATATCTACACCCACAGACATTTAAGTATGTACACACACACGCACATATATATTTTCTCATTCAAGTCCTGAAGGCAAGTGGTGGGTACCAGCATAGAGTATTATTACAGCTATATTTTGAGGGAAGCATAAAGATGACTTTTCCATATGAAAATTTTGATTACAGCTCACAGGTTGAGAGGGTAAATATGACTCCTGGATTGGTACGGAAATGTACTTTATCCCAAAGAACTGCAGCAGCAATGCCATTGACACCAGATGCGTGTTCTATATCTGCAGCTGATGAGGTTAGTTCTCCTCCTGGCAGTCTGGTAAGGAAATCAATTGGGAGGTTGTGGGAATTCTTTCTCTCTTTCTTTCTCTCTTTCTCTCTTTTTCTCTCTTTCTCTCTTTCTCTTTCTCTCTTTCTCTTTCCTTCTTTCCATCTTTCTTCTTTCTTTTTTCTTTCCTTTCTTTTCTCTTTTCTTTTTTTTTTTTTTTTCCCAGTAAAACCTCTCTTCCTTCTCAATAGTTAACCTGGTACTACTAATCAAATGAGAAGAGAAACCATTACTGTTTTCAAAGGGGAATAGGACCAGTCTCAAAACTGGGATACATGGGCAGGTGTAGGTAGGGGACCTTAATTTATTGCCTTGCACTTATTCTATGTTTTTAAATAATATTCTGTATCAAGTGTTTTCCTAAAGTCACTGGCACTTTAAAAAGTGAACTCTCATTTGAGGACTACTTCATACATAAAACCAGCACCTAATCTGTCCTAGGTTTTAGAATTAGTTATTAGGCTATAAAAACCTCTTCTGTTGTGCCCTCAGAAGAAGTGCAATGATGGTAACAGTGCTGGACTTGGATGTTCTTGTGGCTTGAATTGTAAAAGCAGAATCTGAACACATCAGACCTTACAGATATGAGATTCAGATTTACTCTGGTAGCTGAGGTTTATGGCTCAGGTCCATCTCTATAATGACATTATTTAACTTTAAAAAAGACTTCCAGCAACTTAATAGGCAAATTATAGCAAATAATCATCAGTTCTTAGCTCAGTCTTTTTTTTTTTTTTCCTTTTTCTTTTCATTTTTAGTGGTTTTAAGCAATGCAAGTACTTGAATTACATGATTATTTATGGAATAACATTACAGTAAAAGATAATGTTTTAGCAAAGAAACAACAATTTTCTGATAATTAGAGAATGAATGTATAAAATTATGCATTCATACTGAGGAATGACTGGTCTGCCTTGAACAGACACAAACACAATTTCTTCAGCCTGTAAGCTGTTTGTCTGGACATGTGAACATAAGAAGCTTTGCCTCTGGATGAACCAAAGGATACCTTTACCTCCCAGAGAAGGCACTGGAGGGAGATGCTGATGTCAGTGAGAAGGGAATGATGAGCAGTCCCCAGGTGTACAAACACTCAACCAGGTCTGTGCATGTACAAGAAGAGAACCTGATCCTCTGAGTCAGGACGAGGAAAAAACTGTGCATCTGAATCTAAAACTATAGACTACTGAGGGAAAATTAAAAATAAAAAAAAAAAAAAGAAAAAAGGAAGAATAAAGAAGTAAAGAAAAAACACAAAATTTCAAAAAAGAAAGAGGAAAGTATAAGTTGTGCAGAAAAGATGTCCATTCCAACAAAAATATAGATGTTCATACTCTTTGATTTCACCTTTACATGACCATTTCCTTGCCACTCGTTTTTTTTTTTTTTTTCTGCTTTGTCAATTTCTTAACCAAACGGTGTGTCCTTGGAAAATAAAATTTCATAATAAATGAAAAAAATATTTCAGGGATTGAAATTTCCCAAGATGTTGAGCAGGCAGAGTTGAAAGGCATCAATTGAAGTTGTTGCTGTCAGGTAATTTTTTTCATTTCAAGAAGATAAAATTATTCCTTCTGACTTTTTATCCTAAATAGATTTTTGACTACTTCCCCCCCGCCCCCCCTTTATATTTTAATTAGTCAAAAATGTATTTTTTTAAGTGGAATATAATGGCAATAGTATTTAGTTTAGTGTGCATACAAGTATTACATTCTTGCCTTTTATATGTAAAAGTCAAATATAGAATTTTACTACCTCAAAAGTTAATTCTTTTGGGGTTCTAACTAAAACATTTTTGAAGTCTCGTTCATTTCAGTTTTTAAAATTTTGCTCTGATTCAGGAGACAGAAAATGAAAATATTTTTTTAGAGTATCAGAGCTACATGCAGATTGTTTGTACCTTCAAATGCTCTCCCTTTCCTTGTGCCTTACCTTCCACTGAGTCTAGCACAGGAGAAGCAACCTGGACAGAGGGGAGGATTCTCTTGTGCTCCTGGCTTTGCTGCAGCCTGACTTTGCACTGTGAAAGCCAGCTCCCAGCTCTTCTGCAGGAATGAGTTTATTATCCAATATAAGATCTAGCTGAAGGGTTTAAACCAGGTTGTGGCCTATGGCAGCTGAAAAGACAAAAATGTAGCTCAAGTTGTGTAGAAAACAGATATCATTTGTCTCCAGAGCAACATGATAGTACGCTCCATGGACTATGCATGTGACTGAAACAATAGGGTTGGGTTGAGGCTTTGGGCATTGAGCTGGGGAAATGTGTAGCACTGAGAAATATTGTATTTTATATTATGTATATAATACATGTGTTTTCTCCAGACAGGCTTGCTGCACAAACCACGGAAAACTCAGGTGTCAGCCTACCAGCTGTAACCATTCATGTCACCCAGCGTGGCGTGCTGTATTTTGAAGGCAGCGAGGTTTGCACTTGTGGCAGGAAATTGTCACAGGCGTAATTACACGTACAATATGGTTAAATCTCAGTGCACTGTGCATTACCACCCATCAGTTACAATAATCACTCTACAGATACAATCTGTTTCCTGATAGAATACATAGGTTCATAACATGCTATACATTGTGCTCACAAAGAAAACCCTCCCTGGGACTCAAAGCCCTTTATCAGCTTTAATTGTTATTACTTTTAGCTATGTGGTACCTAGGATACAATTATTCTCTTATGTTCTGAAAGTGCAGAAGCCAATCAGGTAGCTGAATTTCTAAAATGAGAACTAGCAGTCCGGGTGGGGGAAGAGATTGCCCACTCCTGGCCAGGTTTTTCTTACTGGTGGAAAGGCCCCTTGTGATTTGGATCACAGAATAATTCAGGCTGGAAGGGACTGTTGAGGGACATCTATCCCAGATTCCTGCTCATAGAATGGTTTGTGTTGGAAGGAATTTTAAAAATCATCTCATTCCAACCCTCCTGCCACAGGCAGGGACACCTTCCACTAGCTCAGGTTGCTCCAAGCCCCATCCAACCTACTCTTGAACCCTTCCAGGGATGGGGCAGCCACAACTTCTCTGGGCAACCTGTGCCAGGGCCTCACTACCTTTACAGTAAAGAATTTCTTCTTAATATCTAACCTAAATCTCTCCTCTCCTAGTTTAAAACCATTCCCCCTTTTCCTATCACTATGCACCCATGTAAAAATTCACTTAGCCCTGTTTCATGTGATTAGCCTATCCCGGATACTGAACTCAACTTCAGAATGTTTCTGCCAGCTGGTTTCTCCAGGCCTGCAAGCTTGAGGTCTCTCTGAAAGAAAATTTTGCCTTTCAGCATATCAACCTCTCAGTACAGCTCAGTGTCATCCACAAACTTGGTGAGAAGACACCCCATCCCCTTTTCCAGGATGTCAATAAAGAGCTTATACAGCATTGACCCCAGTAGTAATCCCTGTCACTAGACACTGGCTACAGGTTGGACTTTTTATCACTGACCACTACACTAAAAGCCTGGCAATGGAGTTAATTTTCTACTACCCAGCTAATTTTCCACTGTCTTAATAGAAAGTTTATTCAGTTTAGAACTTGGCAGTTTGGTTATGAGTATATTCTGGGACTCTGTGCCAAAATGTTTGCTCAGGTCAAGATGTGTAAGACCTGCTGCTCCTTCCTTGTCCCCAGGGCCACAATTCTAATCTCAAACACAAAAGTGTGGTGTAGAGTAGGAAACTGAGGCACAAGTATTTGAATATCCTATTGATTCCTTGGGTTGCAGTAAAGGATATTAAGGAGGTAGATGAAGTTTCCTCAAGGGCTTTGGAAGGTCTGTGACTTTTGAAGGGTGAGGAAAGTTTTCTGCATCTTCTTAAGAGTGGGTACAATACAGCTACTTGTATATAGAGGCATGGGTTCCAACAGCACATCACTGATCTCTCTATGTGTGAGAAATAGAATTTTAATTACCTTGAGTTTGCTCTCCTTTTGACCATCCCTTCCACTATTTGAAATTAGTCTTCAGTGTGTAAGTCTACCCCACTGGCATGGGTGAAGAATCCCAACAAAAACATGGCCCTAATTCAACTAGATCAGGGGCACACCATATTTTTAAACAAAGGTAAATCAATGCTTAGATCACCTTTCTTCTCCCAGCTGCTGCCCCTTGCCTAATGCGTAAATTTAGAGCTCTTGTGCTAACCATTGATTTTGCTCCCCAGAATCCCAAGGGGACACATCCTGCTAGGTTTATTCTTGAAACCCATTCCGCTGCTGCATAAAGCTGGCATTGTCAGGAAGATTTAGCTCCTGATGGTAAGACATCTTTCCTTGTGAATTCTACTCATCATAAGGAGCTTACAAATCCTAAATCACAGTGGGGCCACCTCTTCTTTGCTCTCAGTGCACCATCATAACTCTTCTACCTTAACTATCAGAGGAATGCTGTCTATGCCTCTTATCAGGCCTGGGTCAAAGGTGAATATCTGAGCTTCTCAGTCACGGTGATACAAAGTGCTATGAAATATAGTAACAACAACGTTTCAGGAATCTCTGAGGCAATGCTGTAAACACACAAGAGGGTCTGTGTGAATCTGCTTTTTGTCTTCCACCGCAGATGTGATGCTACCTTGAAAGAAGAGGTTAAAAATACTCCTGAAAATAGCTTTTGGGTTTGCAGAGGTGAGGGGAAGAGAGGTGGTTTTTAGCCATTGATGGCACAGGGAAACAGCTGGGAGAGGGCTTTGCAGAGCTATCTCTTCTCTGCGAGCTTGGTGATGCAGATCACTAGTGTAAATAGACACTGATAACTCTTGTAGTCATTCAGTAACCTTTCAGCACTCCTTCTTAAAATAGAGTCCTTTGTTCATGGGACGAAACAAAATAAAACAAGAGTCTAATCCATGAGCTAAAATCTTCTTTTAGCTATCCCTCCTTTAGACAAGATTTTTTTCTCCCTTTTGCAGTAGTGTTGGCTTCCAGTCTGATCCCTACTAGTTTTCCTTAGATAAGAAAAACAAAAGATGGGATGTAGAATCACAGAATCGTCTAGGCTAGAAAAAGCCCCCAAGACCATTAAGTCCAAAATTTAACCAATATAAAGGGGTTTTCAATCTTTCTGGGGCCTGAAAAAATATTTGGAGCATCCAGGCAAATGACAATAAGGAATAGAGGAGCTTCTCTGAGCTGCTGTCATGCAGCAGGGGAAGGGTGGAGAGGCTGTCAGATAAAGTGTTCTTTTTTCTGCAGAGCAGGGTGAGCAGACTGCAGGTCTGAGCAGGGTGAGCATGGTGATTAGAGGAGAAAGGTCAGTGTATTTGAACCTGCAATAATCATAATCAAAGTAAAAACTACTGTGAGATGGAGCATGATTTTCTTAAATCTGAGTGTGTGAAAAGAGGAGAGAGTCTCTTGCAGAGATCATGCTGAGTGGGAAGGGACCCACAAGGATCATCAAGTCCAACTCCTGGCCTTGCACAGGACCATCCCCAAGAGTCACCCCCTGTGCCCCAGAGGATCATCCAAACACTCCTGGAGCTCTGACAGGCTTGGTGCTGTGCCCACTGCCCTGGGGAGCTTGTTCAGTGTCCACCACTCTCTGAGGGAAGAATCTTTTCCTGATACTCACCTTAACCCTGCCCTGACATAAATCCAAGCCATTCCCTGGTTGCTGGCCCTGGTCCCCACAGAGCAGAGATCAGTGCTTGCCTGTCCTCTGCCTCTCCCAAGGAAGTTCTGACTGCAATGAGGTCTCCCCTCAGTCTCCTCTTCTCCAGCTGAACACACCAAGTGCCCTCAGTGTCCTCACACGCTTCCCCTCAAGGTCCTTCATCACCTGCATTGCCCTCCCTTGGACACTCTCTAATGGCTTAATATCTTCCTTACATTCTGGTGACCAAAGCTGCACACAATATTCAAGGAGAGGCCACCCCAGTGCAGAGGAGGAGAAACAAAGCAAGATTTTCCTCTGTGCATTTAAGTAATGGGCAGAATTTAAACAGACTCTATACTTGTAGACAACTCTGCTGAAGCAGATGAAGGTCATTCCCTCAAAGACCTGTTACATTTCCTTATAAGGAATTAAAATAAAAATGTGCTTCTGTGTTTTGCAGAAAACATGGTGCAATAATATTGTGAGGTTAAATTTAGCTTTCACTGAGTAACAGATTGCAGTCCCATCATCACAGAATATCCTGATTTGAAAGGGACCCACAAGGATCATCAAGTCTAGCTCATGGCCCTGCACTGGACAGCCCCAAGGATCATGCCATGTGCCTGAGGGCATTGTCCAAATGCTTCTTGAACTCTGGTAAGGTTTGTGGTGTGACCACTTCCTGGGGAACCTGTTTCAGTGCTCAACCACCCTCTGGGTGAAAAACCTTTTCCTAATATCGAGCCTAAAACCTCCCCCGACTCAACTTCAGGCCATTCCCTTGAGTCCTGTCAATGATCACCCCAGAGAAAAGATCAGTGCCTGTCCCTCCTTTCCCCCCATTAGGAAGCTACAGACCATGATGAGGTCTGCCATGAGATATATTCTGCTCAAAGCCTTTTCGGTCTCACCCCTGTTCTCCTTGCCCCTTGCACTCCCTCTGTCCCTTTGTACCTGACTCCTCCTCCTCAGCATACTTAACATCCAGGAATCTGGTCATTAATTACTGTGGTAATGATTTGCAACCTGTCTGGTGGTGTCAGGAAGCAAAGCACAGCCTTTTCAAGGTTGGAGGGATCAATCAGGCTCAAGTCAAAACAGAAAGATATGTTTCCAACTAATTCTAGGGGTTGGTGATGACAAGTACTATTGAGCATAGATGTTTGGCCATCAAGTGGGCAACACAGTTGGGAACTCACCTCACGGGAAGGGCAAAGGGCCTTTTCTATTTTACTTTTCTCCCTGTACTCAACTTATTTGATCACACACATCAAGGAAAAATAAAAGGGCTGGAGGGTTGTGGGGGAGGAACTGTCCGTAGAGAATTTCCAAACCTGTTTCCAATCAAAGTGTTATATCTTTTCCCAAGGTTGGTGTTCCTGCTGCTCTCTAGCCCTGCTTCCTCCTCCCCTTTTTTGAACTCTGCTGTGAAGTTATTTTTTCAAGGGTTGTGTCAAGAGACTTTGCAGACTTCAGATTTTTGATGTCATAGAGTGCAATTTGATATATCAGAAATATGAGGACTAGAGGAAAATAAAGGTCTCAGGCCTGGATGCTTACATAACATCTTTTGATTGTATAGTAATTCTGTCAGTATTATTAAATAATATTGTAGTGGTAACAAAATAGCCAAATGTAAGAGATTTATTATGCTATGTAGAAAAAAAAAAAGAGATTCTGCATTAATTGAATAGTCAAGAAAATGTGAGAATGAATCCAAGTTTTCATTTACAGTTCTGACAGAACCAGAAAACAACAGATTTTAAGACCAAAAATAGAACTTAAACTATCTGCTTTTTCAACCTCCTATGTAACAAAACTATGTATCATCCAACTTTTTAAAAGTTAAAATAGTAGTTTAATTTCCCCTTTCTCCCTGTTATTTTTTTTTTTTTAAACGGGAGAGGAGATCAAAGGCATGAGAGAAATTGATGCAAATTTTTCCCGCAGTTTGAATTTACAGGTGCAAAACTCCTATTTTTGTACCACACTTGTGTATATATATATACATATATATACATATATATGGATATACATACATACATACATATATATATATATATACAAAGCTTCCAAAATGGGTCAGCAATCTGCTCCTTATCATGTAGTCACAGAAGGTTATAGCTGAGAAGATCTATTAGGTGCAATTGGCAGCAGGTCACTCCCAGACCCTTGTCCTAATACAAGCATGATGAGAGCTTGTGAAGCAGCTCCAATTTCCTTCTGCACCACATCAAAAGGAAAATTCGAGTCCTACTGTTGTACATATTCTTGCAGAGCAGAGAAGTTGTGGATACATATTTCAAATGCTGTGGATGGATGACCCCAAACCCACTCGTGTAAAGAGCAAGTTAAGTATTTTGTAGCTGGTAACAACTGTGAGTGTCACACACTACCCCATGGGATAGTTTCCATATACGAACATCACTATTTCCTTATGCTAATAATACTGACAATTGTATGAGAGGGAGAGTGATGTGTGTTCTTACAGTGACTGTGATGCTGGTTTGGTTGGCTTCAGTGAATCTTAGGGGATATTCTAAATGAACAAGAAGTTCCCTGGATATTGAAGGAGTTATTGCAAATGAAGTGGACATTTTTCACATTTAACTGGGTTGTTCAACTGGTCTAGCTACTGCTGCATCTTCTTTGAAGTCGTGAATATAGGCAAATTCTTGAACTGAAAATGAGCTATCACAAAGTAATAAATTTCTGTATATAATCTATATACATAAACATAGAGATGCTAGAGAAAAGAAAAAAGTATCAATTTTCAACTTAAAAAGTATGGATTTGTGCTTTAACAAGCTGCCTTTCATACTTCAATGGAGAAAAAAGGGAATATTTTTGAATTTCTTGAAATAATTAATAAAGCAAATTAAAACTTACTTGTCAGCAACCATAATCTCTTCTAGAAGATGTGTTTTAGGAAAAGCAAAATTATCACACGCATACAATCAATGGTAGACTGAAATTAAAGGCTAATACAGTCTTAGAGGAACTTCCAGAAGTGAAATCTTCATCTCAAAGGAAGACTTGATCGGATCAGATAACCAAAATCTCTACAGAGGCAATGAAAAAACTCAGATTTTTCTCCTGAAAACCCTTAATTTGAACATTATTTTGAGCTTGAATCTTGCTTCACTCAGCCTTATTGAGGTTTGTTACCTGCCAGTGTTGAGGTTGCCTTAGCAGGGAGCAGGAGACCAGCACTGGCTCAGACTGGCACCTCCACCTGGCCTTGAGTGTGAAAAATTGCTGAGCCACCCTAACACTGCTCCCTCAGAAGGGGAGGGAGCAGTGCTCCTTCATTTCTTTCACCTTTAGGCATCTAAGTTATAACTGAACTAATCTTGCCAGGCTCCTTTTCAGCCAACCAAGATAAGAATTTTAAAACCTAATCCATCTGATCTACTGTAAATGTCTTCTTTGGGGTCTGATGAAAGCATCTCAAAGCTTCTCTTTCTCTCCACTGGCTGTAGGGTTTATATCTGGTCTGATATCTGTAAAACAGAAGGGATATCCGTCTGATTAAATATTTTTAGCCCACTACCTGTAGCTCACTTTGTAGTCAGCAGAATAAGGGTGTAATCCAACTCACCTAAAAGTAGATGTCTTGTCAGATCACAGAACTGTGCAATGGTTTGTGGGTTGAAAGGGACCTTTCAAGGTCATTTAATCCAATCCCTCCTGCCGTGGGCAGGAAGACCTCCTACTAACCCAGGCTGCTCCAAGCTCTGTCCAACCTGGCCTTGGACACTCCCAGGGGTGGGGCAGCCACAGGTCCTCTGGGAAACTTGTGCCAGCACCTCACGATGCTCATTGTAAAAAATTTCTTTCTTCTATATAATTTAAAGCGACCTTTCTTTAGTTTAAAACCCTCACTCCTTGTCCAGTTGCAACAGGCTCTCTTGAAATGTTTTCACCCATCTTTCTCATAGTCCACCCTTAAGTACTAAAAGGCCTCAACAAAGTCTTCCTTTGTATGAACTGTATAAACCTCTGCTGGTTAGATCTTCACCAAGAAGAAAGCAAGAACATGGTGAATATAGATGCATTAAGTGATTAATTTCTTTTTCAGTGCCTATATTTGATCAGATGTATTCCAGCCCATATACCTTGATGATTATTGAGGTCTGGGCAAAATTTGTTTATGGTTTGACTCAAGAACTGACTCAGGCAAATATCTTTTAAGTAGCCAAGTGTGAACTTTGCAACCAAGATAGATATCTTACTAAAAATGCTTAACAGCACTAATTAGAAAGATGCTATTTAATCTGTATATCTTGTTCAGGCACACACTTTAATGCTGATATTAAAGAAATGAACCTGTTGGAGGTTGGACTAATTCCCAGGGAAATAAATAGGAAGTCCTTATAGAAAATGCAGAATGTGGCAAAGGTGGGAAATTCTTAGAGTTGCCATATGTTTTTCAGTTTCCACCTGTGATAAATTATAGTTTCTTCCACTAACTAGAACATTTAAATAAAATCCAGTTAATTATAGAACGAATTATTCTCTTATTCTCATCCTCAAGAAATATAAAGAGCTCTAGACAACATGGTGATTGCTCCTCACAGGGTCTCGTCTTCAGAGTGACCAAGGTGACATTATTTCAGAGAAAGGGAAAAAATGGTTACCTGCATTCAGTAGTTCTGACAGCAGTAGCCCTGAGGAGTATTTCCTCCTCAACTCCAAGTACTTAAAAGATTAGTTTAAGCCATGAAACAGGAAGGATTGTGCTGGTATGGTAATAGGAAAAATTGCACAGGATTCTCTTCTGAGTATGTTGGTTTCAAATGTGGGGGGAGGAGAGGGTGGAAGAAAGAATATCAGATCAAGACAAAAGGATATAAAGAAGAACCTTAATAAATCGGAACCTGTGAGATTCTGGCTCTTATACCTGCTCAAAAATTGAACATATTTTAAGTTCACCATGATAGGATGCTGAAAAATTTCATTTCCTGGTGAAAGAAAACTGAAGCTAAAGCTGAGACATTTTAAAGTAAAATCTTGAACTGTGTTTTCATTCCATAAAAGTTAATTTTCTCAGCAGTTGTTTTCTCTTGAGCTCATTGAGCTTAATTTATGACTGCTGCATTGCCGAGAAAAACAAAAAATAAAATCCACACCAGAACAAGACTGCTGTTTAAGGGAAGATGTTTAACATGTTTAGCTATTTCTTAAGAACCTGTGTGACTTTTGTATGAACAGGTAGGCATCTGTTAGGGTAGAATTTCACTGAGCAGCTTAATTAGCTCTTCATGCTATTTAATGTTATGTTAAATGACTTACCAGAAGTTATTAATTAAAGTATCAAAATCTCATTATTTGTTAGTAATGGGACACATGGGAAGAGGGAAAGGAATAGGACTTTATTATTAACAAATTTCAGGGAACGATGAGTAAATTGGATAAACAGAGGAAATGTGCCCACTTGTATAAATCATCTGATAGTTTATACTTGTTACAAGAACCCTAAAAATGCTCATATACATTCAAATATTTTAAACTGCTAGCACTTTTGGTTTGAAAAAACCTCTCCATAGCCAACTTTAGGAAACCAGAGCTTCCTCAAAGGGAGTTCTTGGCTCCTCAGTGAACATCTGTCTGCATTTAGCCACACATTAAACCCACAGTTTGTGAATGGATATTTTAATTTGCCTTATTTTAAATAGTGGAGATTGCAAGTGATTTTCTTGTTACGGGGCTGATTAAATGCTGTGTCATGGTGACAGGAGGAGATGAACCTCGTCATCCTTCCTGCCTACACCTTTCTCTTTCACATCTGCATAGAGGGAAAACTTGAACTTTCCACTCTTCCGTCAAGGTCTCCAAAAGCCCCTGGATTTCCAGGAGGTGACCCTGTGTTTGGAGACCAGAGTTGCAGCTTCTCTCACCTCTCTTGGAGTGCTTACAGTGCATGTGTGTCTGAGCTCGGTTTCTGGGAGCAATATGAAATTGAGAGTGTGATTGACCTCATCAGAAAGTGTGCTTAAGTGTGGTCAGAGGAGTTTGCCCCTGAATGCTATTGATAATACTGTTAGATTTCATCTACCTGCAGGGGGAACCTAGATAAATTTTATAGGTTTATTTTGATGCCACAGTTATATTCAGTCAGGGGGCAGGAATCTCACCATGGCTTTTATTTGTCAGTGTTTTCCTGTAATGTGTATAGTGATCAATGCAAATGTAATGTAAATCTGAGAGTACATGGGAATAACCCCATCTGTCGGTGATGAAGGCTTGAATTACTCTGTCAAGTTCACCCTCTGGAAGAAAGAGTTGATGCAGTGGAGGAAAATACAAATGTTCAGTAACTCTGCAGCTTTTATATTAAAAAAAACCCAAAAACATCAGGGGATCTAAGTGCATTTTCTTTTAACATTTAGTAATTTTTCTTCAGTTATCTTTTCTATTGAGATCTTCTCATCTTTTATGAGCAGTTTCTTGTTTAAAGCTTAGTCTAAGGATATTGTTCAGAAAGCACCACCTTAGTGCTCTGATAAGGTGAAAGCAGGTCTGGTTACATAGAGTGCCTGTGGGGTCAGTAAATGGTTTAGAACTCCCATGTGGACTTGTAAGGCATGTGAAAGAGAGAGGTGGAGACAGAATCTCTCAGAACTTGGATGGCACCCCCAGTTTTAATGAAATTGATAAGTAGACCTCCAAGGGATTCCATAGTTTCTACATCCTCTACAGAAAATCTGAACAGATCTTCTCCGACTTATGCTGAAGTTCACAGCAGGTCTCAAAGAGACCTTGAAAATTGTTCCTAATGAACAGCAATCATAAAAACTTAATCAAAAGAGTCAGCATGGATTTTGGTCTTTGTCTAAAAAGAGAATTGTTTGGTGCTGTCTCAACAATGGGATGAAAAGAAGAATTCTGGTCCTATTGGACATTTATTCCCTACCACAATATTATAACAAGCTTGGGGAAAAAAGCTAACAAGATCAACAACAGCTTGAATGCAATGACATGTGAAAAACTCCATAGGGTTTACATTTTGTCTAATTATGCAGTACATCAGCTAGGACATGGAGGAATGGTGTGCTCAGCTCTGGAAACATTTCTGGTCACTGAGAAGTATTTTGGCTAGGTTTTCTCCCCACAATCAAAGTGTCATGTGCCAAGCTGAACCACATAATTTGTTGATAAATTCCAAATACATGTGTATGGAGAGGAAAAAAAGTATGCATAGTAAAAGCATAAAGCTGAAATTCTATTTAGGGAAAACATCTTGAAGTCAGTGTTAAGCACCATTATTAATATCATCTCATGTTCAAAAGTGGTAAAAAAGTGTGAAAAAATAATAGACATTAAAAACAAACAAATGTATTAGCTATTGTATAGGTTCTTGTTTTGTCCATATTTGAAATTATTCTCAGAAAGACTATGGGAGAATAGTGCAAAAAGTGTAGTGGTGCAGACAGACTTCCATTTGAGGAGCAGCTAGGCTATGGTCATAACAGCTTCAAAATGAGACAGCCAGTGTGGATGGGGGTTGTGACCAATATCCATAAACTCATGAATGTTTTATGGGGAGAGTGCATAGGAAATAATAATTAGTTTTTTCACAGTTAAGAAATAATTATCAGAGGGCACTGAACAAAATTTTCAGGCAGAAGTTTTAATACAAATCTGATGATGAATTACTTTGTAATAAAATGCATGGTTATACTATTAATGCCAGAACATATTGTGGAGGTCAGACATTAATTATTAAATTCAGTCATTGAGAAACAAGCTGCTGCTTGGAAAGTTCATAAGGTAGTGGAACAGAATTCCTCACTGTACCAAGAGGAAGAATCTATTCTATTACCACATTGCTCAGATCTAAATTATTTTCCTAAGCATCTGCTATTAATGCTACTACAGATACAATAAGAGGCAAGATAAGTAAGAGGCAAGATAAGTGTGTGATATAAACACTTGTTTTACATTTTATATTTTATGCAGATAGATGATAGATAGATAGATAGATAGATAGATAGATAGATAGATAGATAGATAGATAGATAGATAGATAGACAGACAGACAGTTTGGTGTTGGCTATAGTTTGATTCTGGGATTGAACAGTACAGACAGAACTGCATCAGGTTCAACCCTCTCTACTCTAGCAGTTCTTCCAAGCTCTGCGCAAAGCCTCTGTCCCTGAAAGCCCTAAACTTTCACCATGCTTTCTGTGCTACAGCACAGCCTCAGTTGACTGTTGCAAAATCACTGTTGCAAAAGGCTGTGCTGTGTCTTTTTAGATTGATTCAGCCAATTTAAGCTGAAAAATTGCACCTGGCTGTGGTTGCACGTACATATCATTGTCACAGAGGCAGCACGTGGAAGCCATAGGAGATGCACTTCAGCTACTCTGTGGACTTGTGGCCTCAGGGCTCACCCTGAGCAGGTTGGGGTTGAGCCACTGTGCACATTTGTCTTGGGGCCAGAGATCATTCTCTGGAAAGGATGTCTCTTTTAGTCCATGCACAGCCAAAGTTACCTTGTAATGAAAAAGGAATGTCTGGCACAATTGTGCTACTTCTGTTGTTTAGAAATTGCTGTGTAGTTCACAGACTCTTGTCTGTAGGACCTCTCCACCTGCAAGGATCAGCATGCAGAAGGGACACTATTTGCAGTTCTGTGCATTTGCAGTTTTCAGCTATATCTATCCTGCAGGAATGGACTATTTTTACCACAGCAATGTAGTGATGTTTAATGGAACTAATTTGAAGGCCAGTACTTCACGTTTATATTTTTCATGAAAAGGTATTGTTCTAATTTTAATGTAATGACATTGTCATTTCAGTAAAAATTGCCCTCATATTTTAAGAATTCAGTAAGACTCCATTTGACTCTTTCCCTCTCATTGTAGTCAAATGTTCTCTATTCCTTTGTATGCAGTTTGCAGCCAAATCATTAAATTAAAATTATTATATTTCTTTTTCAAAACCTAAGGCAAAAAGTAATTACAAATCAGTGCACAATTCCCAGTAAGAGGTTTAGTATTCAGCTAAATAATCGGTGTCACTTCAACAAGAGAATCATAAAGACTATTTAAGTTTTTGAACTAATTTTTTTTAAAGAAAAGAATAAAATGAGTCAGACTAGAACCATAGGACTGAAAGCCAATGCCACTGTCTGCTGAAAACCTGCTACTTAGCCTTGGGATACATTTTTGCTTCACTGTCTTTGTTATATTTTCTGTTGTATTCTAAGTATGAAATCGTTAATTTAAATAGCATGAAGGGATTAATAGTGCCAAGGTAAATAATTTCTCTGTAAAGAAAAGAGAATAGCTGTTATTATATGCAGAATAATTATTTTTATTAATTGAATTAAAATACTGAGCATTAAATTGTGATAATTATAAAACCCTTTGCAATTACATATTCTACAGTAACAGAATTTCAATGAAATTTTACGATGCCTAAAATTCAAACAGCATCTAACTTTACAACAGGAGTAGTCAGTAAATAAGCTTTTAGAATAATTTTTTTTTCAGAAATTAATAGCAAACTGAAAAAAAAAAGGGAAAATCTTGGCATTTTAGTATTACAACATTTGCCCACCAAATCCTACACAATTGTGGATAAAAGCTCCTACAAGAGCATATTTTTTTTTCTATTGCTACAAAATATTGATGAAGTGCTCTATTGAGGTAGAGATCTCATTAATTATTTGATTTACAGAGAAAGAAGACAGAGGGAAATGAGTGCTGTAGCTAATGCCATGATGCACCATCTTGAGACTTAAGATCTTTTTAATGTATTCGGCAGTGATGCAGCTGAAAGAGGAAAGAGGGAACTGAATGGATCCATTAATTTAATTGAAGAGAGCTCTGACAAGAGATAAAACATCTCAGGCCCTGCATCTCTTCAGGATGCATGAGCACTATAGTAAACAGTAAATGATCCACAGACACAGAGACACAGACACAGAAACAGGCAAACACACACACCCCACAAAGTTAAAGATATACATAGATCTTTACACCTATAACAGCACCACACGGAGTTAAAGGTATACATTGATTCTAAAGACCTCAAGACTGTTAGTTACAGAGCCAGAGGTGAATAGGCAGAATAAACCATCCCTTCATGCAGCATCACAAAGTATTCAGCATAGAATCATGGAATAGCCTGGATTGGAAGGGAGCTTAATGATCATTCAGTTCCATCCCCCTGCATGGACAGGAACACCTTTCACTAGACTAGGTTGCTCAGAGCTCTGTTCAAACTGGACTTAAACACTATAAGGAATGGGGCATCCACAACTGCTCTGTGCAACCTGTTCTAGTGCCTCATGCCCTCTATGCAATTTCTTCCTAATATCTAAACTAAACTTACTCTCTCTCAGTTTGAAGTTATACCACCTTGTCTTTTTACTACATGCTCTTGCAAAGAGTTCTTATCTTGTAGGCTCCCTTCAGGTACTGGAAAGCTACAATTAGGTCATATATTACATCAAAAGTACTCCCATGAACAACTCCTGATTTAGTTAAAAGTGATTCAGACTTTTTACAGAACAATTGTATTTTTTTTCTTTTTCTTTTTCTTTTTTTTTTTTTTTTTTTAATTCTTGAGGAAATGCACTCTCTCTTATGGTTTCTTGAAAAGTGGAGGAGAGAAGCAGATTCTACTGCTCTTTAAAGAAACTCTAATGCTGAAGTTTTTCAGGTGTCTTACCCTTGTCCCCTCATATGGCAGACAGAACTTGCTTTAGAGGAATAGTATGCCTTCTAATATGTAAGTTCTTCTCAGTTCATGGTTACCATGAGCATTCTTAGTTAATACTGTAATGAATTTTTAATAATATTATGGCACCATGACATTTTACCAATGTCATGGAATACCTGGATTCATATGCCATAATTACTGTGATAAGTATTGTGGGGTTATTACAGCTAGCCAGTCCTAAAGGAATGCAAACTGATGCTGTTTTCCTGACCATAATTTTAGGGGTGTCTTTCTCCCTGAGTTCCAGGCTAACACGAGAAGAATTGAATAAGATCAGAAGAAGGATATGATAGATATTGCCTTTAAATACTGGTCCTGAACATTCAATTTCTTGGGAAATTTGATAACTTCCTGCAGAATACTACTTAACATCAGTATCTAAACTGCTTGGTTTAGAGCCAGTTCAGCTGAATCTATGTAAACACCTCCTGTCTGTGATGTGAACAAACTTCAACTTCTTCCAAAGAGCAAAGGCTGTTACAGGAAAGGGACACTGTGTGAAGTTACAGTCTTGGGCAGTTCAAAGTTTTCCAAGTTACTTGGCATCCCAACAGTATTCCTATAAGTTTAGGTTGATTAAAAGAAAATAATTCCATATGATGTTGACAAATAATTGGATTTGTGTATATACACTGAGAACATAGGTTCTGCTTTACTGAAATACAAAAGTAGTATTCAAAGAAAAGAACTTACTTTTTCCTGCCGTATGAACACGCTCGTCTTTCCCCTTAAACATTATTTTGTCCTATGAATTCACAGTAAAGCAAGAACAATCTTTTACATCACCATCATGCTTATGATCAAGAGTTTAAAACAATTCTATATTAAATTAAAAACAAACAAACAAAACCAACAACATCAACAACAAAAGAAAACAGGAAAAAGAAATATTTCAACAGGAAGATAAAAATGAACACAGTTCCTTGAAGTAGGAGCTACAAGTTCAGGGACACTCAAGGAAATGGGAACAGAGGAATAAAGTAATTCTAACAGGATTTTAAGAATTCAGGGACTACTTTGGGAGTTGTATAGAGATTGATCCATACATCCGGACTCAGCCAGTTAATATTCCAGAGCAGACTGCCAGAGCAGCCATTTTAATGTCTTCACATCTGCTTTTGCAGTAGCTGAAATTCTAATAACATTAAACAAAGAGAGAGCACAACTCGGCATTGAAGAAAATTGTATCAAGCCCTATATTCATGGCTGTATCTAGCCATGCAAATCAGGGGCCCTATTTCCCATCCAACATTGAACATTCAGTCAGAGTTTTTTATTCTGTGGTTTATAAATATTTATTTCTGTCTATATCTTTATATGCCCACAATTGATGATATTCAGAAAAAATAACCAAGCAGGAAAATACAATAGTTCACAGTGAAACTTCTGCTATACAACCATTCCAACTATGAGCCTTTGTCAATTCTGGCATTAGATTTGACTTTAGTATAAACAGGTAATTATTTTAAAATTATGAACTGAACTTGTTTATCTCTCACTTATCCCTAAGACATTGAAAATTACAAAATTCAATAGATCTAATATAGTATTCACCTTATACGTTAGCTGGATTGCTGGAATTTAGCCAATAGTGCATTTAAATTGTTAAAAAAAAAAAAAAGAAAAAAAAAAGATGCGAGGGAAACAGTCTCTGTCTCCTTAAAGGAAGTCATTTGAGCTGATTATACAGAGTGCAATGATGCATTAATACATCACTGGATGTGAAATGTGTACAATGTATCACATAATTCTTTATTTAGAGTTTATTAAACAAGCATTGACCTTCAGTCTTATCATACACAAAACTGTATCCTCATAGTTCAATAAAGTGGGTTGTCAAAGTAAATATTTACAGCAGCTAGTAAAATAAAATCAGGTTATTTTCACTAATGGTCTATAGTGATCATTTATTTTTTGAGCAGCTATATTCTTGTTGTCAAGATGAAGTCCTCTTTGGCATTAAAGATCCCATCCAATGTGAGTCCCCGAAAGCGGGCAACTGATTCAGAGTGGTATCCTGTAGCTATTAAAATCGAATTTTCCAGGACAAGAATACCAAGAGCTTTAATAACTTCATTTACAAAGGCTCAGCTTTTCTGACTGATTGAGAAACCAACTAGCAGACACAGTCTGATGCAATGCTACTGAACATGAAATAATACTACTTTCCTGGCACGAAAAAGAAACGCACTCAGTTACACTCTCTCATCAGTATAAAGAGTGTTAAAAAGTAACCATAGAATCTTCAGTATAACCAATCCCAAGGGGAAAAAAAGATAAATAAATTGTTTATCTATAACTGAGAATCATTGTGATGTTTCTTGGAGGGACAGCCTCACATAAAAAACACAAGTGATAATTATTGTGTCAAGTGAGACTGCTTATGTATTTCTAGTATAAAACAGTGTTTTCTTTTGAAAAAAAAATCTCTTTCGTTACAAATATACTTTGAAAAACCTTCCAATATTGCAGGTGAATATAATAAAACTTCTGTAAAAAGATTATTCAATAAAAAAATTGAAGCAATGAAGAGAGCAGTTTGCAATGTGGTTGGTATATGTATATTTATTCCTCCTCTTATTCCTCTTCTAGGTATTATATCAGCTGGTTTGTTTTTTTCCCTAGTTTCTTCCATTTATTCTGTCATTCCTTAAACAATTCAGTAGTGGATACTGGCTATTAGTTGCACAGGGAATCTCTGTATTTCCTTTTAGTACACAGAATGCAGGGCAGCACAATTTGCTTTAAAGAACCTGAACAAGAAGTAGTAAGTTACTCTACTTCTAATTTCATATGGTAAAACATTGTTTATAGTAGAATTTCAGCTATTCAACGTTAAAAAGAAAGATTATTTCTATGCTTCAATCAAAGCAGTTCTGGAGAGACACCAGCATTTCTGTCAATTTTACTATTTAACAAAACATACTTAGAGACCATATACTAGGCATATTACTTTGACATCAGTGTTCTGAAAGCAAGGTTGTTAAATTCAGAATCCAAAGAGGTATTTTAATGAAAGAAAGTGTGTGCATGTGTGTGTGTGTGTGTGACACTTTCTCTTTCATCAAACTATGACTGTGCTTATCAAATTAGAACCATGCTCTTATAATGAGTCACCGTCTCCAGAAGTGTAAGATGTCCCTAAAGACCAAAGAAGTAAAAAAGAAAAAAAAAAGAAAAAAAAAAAAAGGTGGAAATTGGAGAAGTATTCCTTATTAATGCCATATTTAGAAAGTACATTTTATTTTAAGCATAATAATTTCCTTATGTACATCACAATTCAGTCACTAACCTTAAAAAAATAAAAAAGTAATCAATCTCAAACTAAGAGAATCAGTATTCATAGAGTCCCCAGTTTGCCAATTAAATAGTGGCATTGCCAGGAGACAGCCAATATGCCTGAAAAACCACATCCAACCATATTCTGATGGTCTTCAGTGTATATGGGAAAGTAGCACTTTAAATCAGAATGAATCTGTAGTCATTGCCTT
Organism: Xenops minutus; assembly: GCA_035221455.1. Lineage (NCBI taxonomy): Eukaryota > Metazoa > Chordata > Aves > Passeriformes > Furnariidae > Xenops > Xenops minutus. Next base: position 68,930,990 of record JAWWEE010000085.1, on the reverse strand, counting down.
TATCACTGAGCATATTCTAGGTTGTGAAACAGTTTGCTCAATGCATAGAAAACTCTGATAATGCTCGTTTCTGTGACAGCACTTCAAAAGGCTTTAGGTATTACCTTAAATGAAATACAGTTCAAAACAGAGGTGACAAAATTTGATGGTGATACACATACTCTTAGGAGTGCTACATACCATCATAACCTGTCCAGAGATCTGACACAAAACATAAAGCCCAGGTGTGCTCCTGGTCACACCTATAACTACAGTTTACTTAGATACACTGTTGTTATTCCAAAGACTCTTGCAAAACAGTCAAAATGGCACATCAGCCACTATGCAAGGTATTCTGGAAAGTCAGGGACTTTTTTGGGGTTTTTTTAAGTGGCATTTTGTCACAGCCAAGACAAAGAAAATAATTTGTAATTACAAAAACTTTCAGGAGATCGTACTTTTTTACTTTCAACATATAATACCAGTATATTGTAGTCTGCCCTTAATTTCTGCTCTCAAATTTCTAATTTTATTTAATTTTTAAGTTCTAATCCCAGCCACTGAGGTTTTGTTTCAGTTTGGCAGTTTGGTTTGGGTTTTTTGTCTTTTATTCTTTGTGTGTGTGTGTTTGTGAGTTTGGTTTGGTTTGTCTTTTGTTTTTGTTGTTTTTTCTCTTTCTTTCAAAAAGACTGTTATTTTAACACATGCATATAACTTCTAAGAAAAGAAGCTGAGGGAAAAAAAAACCCACAAACCAAACAAACTGACAAGACCCACAACCAACCAACCAGCCAATTAAAAGACATAAATAATCACAATTCTTTGGCAGAGTTATAATTCACAAATACACTGGAATGGTAAATTGACATTTTCAATTCTATTTGTTCCATTCAGTGGTTTAATAAGGAACCTTTTAGACTCCACCAACTGTACAGTAATGGAATAAAATATATAGCAACATGACAAATTCACCCGATTTATAGTAAAATGTGTTTTTTTTCTCCAATACCATGCATATCTAGAAGGGGAAAAAGCTAGTTCTGTTTCTTATCATTGGTTTTCTACAGTCTCTTAATTTCAATTTAATTTGTGTGGCAACAACTACTTTCATTTTCCCCATTTACCCTTTAACATTTCTTTTACAAAATTCAGAGATAGAATGGATTTTGTTCAGGACAATTCCCAAGAAACCCTTCCTTCTCATTCTCATTGGAGAATAATGAAAAGGTCTGAATACAAACTATATCTCCTCTCCCAGACCAGATATTATAATTGAAATTATCCAGAGGGAGAGTGAAGTGTTCATGAAAAAAAAAAAAAAAATATTGCCAGTCTAGGACAGGAGAAATGAAGGTAAAACTCTTGTTTCATAATGTTGTCTTCTCATCTAAAACCACTTGAAAATAGTGCTGTAGACACATGTGCTTTTATGAGATTTTGCAAAGAGGTATTTAATTAATACAGAAATACTTAAAGGAGAACATTGCAGTCTTTTGAAAATGTTTGTCATATAAATGTTGTGTGATAAAACATGATAAAATATGACAAATATCTATCAGTGATTTCTTTCAGTCACAGATTCCTAATTACACAAATTCTTTTAAGATTTGCTTTTCTCTCTGTTTGTTCATTGTAACTTAATTGTACTATAAATACGTTCAGTAAGAGGTGTATTCCCCTGATATATACAACCCCAAAGTTTATTTTTATTTTGTAATGAAAGTCTGACATTTTCTGATCCCTTCTGAACCTGCAAAGGTTCAAAATTCTCTAAAATATTTTTAGATGATTTGGATGATTCAGAAGACTGAAGAAAACTAGACTATCAACTAATTTTATTTGAAATTATGGATGAGAACTCTTTTATCTGGTGGAAGTAAATATTCATTTGAGATGGACTGATCTTGAGTTTCTCAAATCTAATGGAATATCATGGTATATGGTCTATAAGCTACGTGAGGATGAATGACAGGATAGACTCATGGAGAAACTGGCACAGGCTTATAAGATACAGCTGATCACAGCAACTGCTTGTGTGTTTGCTTGAGCATTTAGTAAGTGTCAGGCAAGAATGTAACTTAAAAATAAGGCTAAGAATAGCAAACATCTATATTTACCACTGCAGCAGCTGAAACATTATATCCTCAGGTCGTATCTGTTCAGTACTGACTTGTTCATCTGTCTTGACTTGCTTCATTTGTGTGTGAAATTGGGTATTTTTCTCTCAAATTTCCAGGTAATAGAATAGGTACAGGAAAAAAGTGGGAATTAAGAATAACTAGTCAGGGCTGTCATGTGTTGTCTTCTCTCATGGGATACAAATTTGTAGCGAGTCCTCAGCCCTACCAAGAAGTCAAAAACTGTGCATTAAGGATGCAGAACAAAGCCAAGTGTGTGGCCATGTGAACCCATGAAAAAAGTTACAAATATTTTACCGAGTACTTGTACTTTGGATTATTTTTGTTTGTTTGTTTGTTTGTTTGTTTTTGTCTGTATGTGTTTGTTTATTATCAAGTTACTACTTTCTACTTTATTACCCAACAGTTTATTCATCTTGATGTTTCTATCTTTTTTCCTTTATCTCTATGTCATAACTTGTTTTAGTGTTGGGATTGTTCAGTCTGAAGAACAGAAGGCCTCGGGGAGATCTTAGACCAGCCTTTCAGTACATAAAGGGGGCTTAGAAGAAGACTGGAGAGGGAGACATTTCATACACCACATAATGATAGGACAAGAGGGAATGGTTTTAAGATGAAGGAGTGTGGGTTTAGAAATTAGGAAGAATTCCTTCATATAAGGGTGCTGAGGTATTGGAACTGCCCAGTGTGGTTGTGGACTCCTTATCCATGGAGGTGTTCAAGACCAGGCTGGATCGAGCTCTGAATAACTTAGTCCAGCTGAAGGCTCCCTGTCCATGGGAAAGGGGTTGGAACTGGCTGATCTTTAAGGTCCTTTCTAATCCAAACTATCCTATGATTCTACTGTTCTATGACAACTTCCTTCTCTGAAGGTAAAAAATACTAAATACATTTCCACAAAATTATTTACATGTTTTACATTATTAGCATATTTTCTTTATTAGGATTACAGCATTCTTTGTTCTTCTGGATGATCAGGAGATGTCTTTGTGTCTCAGAGTTATGTGGATTCCAATTTTCAAAGAGTCAAAGTGCTGTTTGAGTGACTAGCTGCACAAGGGATCTTAGAAAGCTCTCAACACTTAAAAAAACACCAAACAATAATATTCTGCTTTCAGAATCACCAACAGCTTTTGAAAATGGATTCATTTTTCTTCAAATACTCTACTAATTTGTCGTCTTTTGCAGAACTGAGCATTGGTATTTATTGCTCTATGTTAAAGATTTCTTCATGAATTACTGAGTTGGCATTGAGAGCTACTAACACAGATATGCTGTGGGTCCTTTCTGTTTTTTTACTTTCTCCACACTGGCCTACTTCCAAAAAAAGGCAACATTATTTGGCTGCCTTATGAAAGGCTTTATTACTTAACTGGACCTGCTCTGGCACTGTTCTCTGACATTATATAAAGCTCAACTGTATTATCAGACAGTAGGACCTCCTTTACTTCACTTACACTTGCTGTCATCTTTCTTGCCAAAAATGGAGCCTAGCCCAAAACAAATCACTGCTCATGTTTTGTTTTTGAGTGCCCTGATCAGTGTGGTTTCCAGTTCTTTCCAGCTCTGGCCAAATGCCATGTACACCAGCCTTATTACAAGCTCCTGAAAATTGGGTTTTGCAATGGAAGTGCTGACACAGTCTTAGATATTGGCACAAACAACATAATTATAATTATGCAAGGAGAGATGAGCAAGAAAAACACTATTGTTGAAGACAGGAAAAAAAACTTCTCTCATTAATCATCTCATACATTTCAGAAAATTACTTTGGAAAAGGAAAGGTTAAAATGCTGAAGTACTGAAAGAAGCTGAACAGAAGACCACAGTTAATTCTAATGTTCCTATTATAGTATTCACAGAGCTAATGAGAAGATTAAATTTCTCTGAGTAAGGACTGTACTAAATATAATTGTTATTTTCTTAGGGTCCAATGTTCATCATTGTAGCAAAATGAAACTGAAGAAATTGGAACCAAACTCTGGGAGAACTTCATATGGATACTGCTTCAGGTATTTTTTACCAGGCTGTTGCATGGTTTCTAATTTTACACTGGCTTTCAGCAAACCATTGTTTTTTGTTTTTTGTTTTTTTTTAAATGAGATACTAGCCACACCCTACAACTAGTCTTTTCAACCTGTTAGAAAGACCAGAAAATATGTAGGTAGATAGACTGATAGAGAGAGGGGATCCTGTGTGTACTTGTACATGTACATAGACAAACATACAGGCTATAGACAAATATACAAGCTTATTTCTTTGGTTGGCTGGATATTTGTACAAAAACATTCAGGCACATACAAATACAAATGTGCCATGTGCATGAACTTACTGTATGAAGACGTAGAGTGGCTTCCAGACATTCTTTAATGTGGAAGATTGAAGTAGGAATCCCTCTCCCAAAATCTGAAATTTGTTGTCCAGCATATTTTTATAGAAGAGGCTTTCTTAGTGAAGCTGTCATGAATTACCTTGCTCTTGGTAAATCAAAATCCCTGAAAAAAATAAAAGAAAGAAAATAAAAAGAAAAATACTGAGTCAGTCTTTTAACAGTGGGAATTAAAATCCTGATTTCCTTCCCTTCCCTTCTTTCTCTACAATTTGCATTTTAGGCAACTACAATTTTTTTTTAAAAAAATGCTTAGATAAATACACACATTCATTACATCTCAGACAGAGGAAGAATACATGAACATAGTTGTATGGCTTTTAGTAAATGAAATCAGAAGCTACCATAAGAGTAGGTCAGAGACATTCCTTGTCAAGTGAATTCCTTCCTAGTGAATTGTTTAAGATACACACACATCTGTTACAATGGCTAGATGATTTGTTATGGTGTGATCATGTGTGAAAAGTATTAGGGAAACATTAACTTTTTAGCTGTGACAAAAAAATTAAGCTGAACCTGAGTTCACTGTCTACTAATGTCTGTTTCACAGAAATTCTTTTTAACTGAAGGATACTTTATATTTTAATTCCATGCAGTCCTGGCCTTGGTGAACTATATTTTCTCCTGGGAGTGGAGCCATAGCCATTGGTCTCAAATGGCCAGTGTAATCTGATAAAGCTGAATCTTTTATCCTAAATGTTCACAGTGGTCTCAGCTGATGGCTAGAACTGCAAAAGGTAATCAAATGCTAATACTGAGGTGCCACCATCTTACCTGTGAATTAATAGATGGTACCACTCAGTGTATATATCTCTTCTTAATCAGTTCTAAAGATGATGAAATAATATTTCATGTGAACATATCCTTATGTGAAAGAACGGGTCATCATTATCAAAGCTGATAATTAGAAATTCCTAAATTTTCTCCTAAGTTAAGCTCCTTAGACACAGATATTGAAGAAGTACAGAATCTCCTCTATTTTCAAACACATCTCTAAAAAAATATTTGGTAGCATCCAGCCCTATCATAAATAGGTGAAGTTCCCAGTGCAGTTGGTGGTTGGTATGGGTCTCTATACTGAAGTTTAATTTGACCCTTAAATCATCTATAGGTTAAATCATCTATAGGTTTTTAAAGCATACTTGTGTGTTAGTTTTATACCTGTTGGCAGACAGATTTCTTATGGCTCCATAGTTACAGAGGAGCCTGGAGAGGTCTGGAATATTAAATAAAATTGGCAGGCAGAAGGAATGACTACACAATTGATAGACTGCAAAATAATTAAATAGTTGGTGACTTAGCTGTAGAATGAAAGGTACCAGCTGTTGTAAGTGAAACTAAAAGAATCATAGAATGAGAAGGAGAGTAGAAGCAGAAGTTCAAGACATTTACCTGACAAAGAATTCCTTGACTGCTCTCAGTGTGTTGCTATGTCTTAAACTGAGAGATTTCATATTTATCGCTCACCTTTACTTGCAAAAGCTCTAAAGTATCTCAGATGGTGCTGTGCAGCACAAACTCTGAGAAGAAATCTGACTGGATGCTACACATTGAATAGGACAGTAGGAAATGTGTAGAAACAAGAAAACAACAGAATAGGTGTCATTTCTTCCAGTTTCATTTCATTGCAATATAAAAGATTTTAGGTGAAGGCATTAGGCTCTTGCTTGCCAGTTGAATGTGCTGTGGACATGGAAATGATTTACATGTATAGCACAACACTTTGACAGTCATGCCTCTGTAATTCTAGTTCCATTTTCCATAGGAAGATACATTTGATTTAGCCATGTGTGTAAGGCCTATGGTCTCTTCATTAATAGTATTTATTTTTACATTGGGATTAATGATCTCTCCAAAGATACTACATCAAAAATTGTCTTTTATGGGAAAGCTAATCAAAGGTCTTTTGTCAGGTGATTAATTTTAAGCTCAGTGAACTAAAGGTAAAAATGAAAATTATAATGACATGGAATTTCAGCTTGTTACTAAAATTGTCAGCAAAGGAACTGGAAAGTGCTTGACCAGATTCTTTAGAATTTTGATAGGATTTATGAGGGGAAGAAAAAGGGTAATTTGGGCTGGAGACCAGTAGCTGGCTTACACTTTTATTTCAGAGGGCTACAGTGCAGTATGCTTTAATGTTGTTGCTGAAACTGGGAAGAGTTTGTCTTTTATCCTCTGATGATCACAGTGGTCACAGCACCAAGCCTGTCTGAGTTCAAGAAGTGTTTGGACAATACTCTTAGGCACATGGTGCGATCCTTGGGGTGGCCTGTGTAGGGATAGGGGTCAGATTTGACAATTTTGATGTGTCTGTTTCAATCAGAATATTCTATGATTTTATAATCATGTCCATAAACTGCAATGCCACAATTTCTTACACAGAATCCTGTAAGTCATGTTCAGAGAATACTTTAAAGGTAACAGTTTTGGTAGAGACAGTCAAATTGCAAACATAACATTGTCAAAATAATAAAGGTCATTAACTTTGACTGTGAGAGTCATAGAAAAGAATATAAGAGGTAGGGAAAAAAATAAAAAAAAAAAAAATAAAAAAACCCAAACCAAAAAACCTGCAAAAAACGTCAAAAAAACCCCCCAGACCCCAAAATGCACACACAACAAACCAAACTAAAAAAGCTTCACACTATTTTAAAACATACATATTTCCTTGAACAAAATTTATAATGTAAGCTGTTATGCTATTCAAAATGCATAGAAACAATAGAAAAAATAAATAGAAAAAAAAAAAATTTTACTGAGACTGAGTAACTGCTATCACAGACCCACAGTGCACTGACAGAACACAAAAACACACAGTCTTCTTCTCCCTGTCACAATTTATAAATACTCAGAGAATGTGTAAAGCGAGTAAGTTATCTTTCTCATGCAGATTAATAAACTCAAGACTGAGATCACAAACTGCTGTTTGCACCATTTCATATATTGAGGTCTACAAAGACGTGAACACTAAGAATAAATATCTTGCTACTTAGCTATAAGTTTCCCAACAGACTATATTATCTCACAAGAGATTTCTATTGCAACTTACTCTTTTTAAGCTAAACGTCTAGTGTTTTAAATGTTTATATATCACTGAGAGGGTTTGCTTGCTCGTTTAGTAAGTATATATACAATGAGCTTTTTGTTAGAGGTAGGCAGTCTTTCTGTTTTTAGATGTATACACAGAGTATTACATGAACTTGTTTATAAATGCAGGTGGTTATTACTTCATGTATAGAGTACATTATTTAATGTCTATGGCCAAATTATGACAGCCCTATTTAGACTGAATACTGTCATACTACATCGGTGGCAGTGGACAAACAAAATCACAGTAGAATTGAGTACTATTCATCATAAATAACACAAAAAAACGTAGTTAGACTGCACATACAACCAAAAAAAATTCTTTATTTCTACCAGCTTGATACAGATGACCATGTGCAGGCTAGTGATATTTTTCTTTCTATTAACTTGTGCTTTTTTTGCTTATTTACGAAATTGTGAAATGCTAATTCTACATTCAGGTCTGCTGCTAACTTACTGTGTATCACTGGACATTTATTAGCATGGCCATTTAAAATGGAAATGATATAAACCCCACACCCAGCAAGAGAATTTTTTTATTTTAATTAGTCTTATATTGTCAATGATTGCAGAGTACTGAAGCCAACGTAATAATATTGTTTGTTTTCTCAAACAAGTTTTTGACAGTTCTCTTTTTTGTTCAGTTTTCTACCATGTTATCTCGTTAGAAAGATTTTGCTCCCTCAGCACTGGTATCAGATAATCTTCATAGATATCAGCTTTGAAAGAACTAAGTGGGTAATTTTTGTACATAAAGTTGAATTGTACTCAGCATTGCTAACACAAATATTTTCTATTAATAGCTAGTATATGGAAAAGCAACATTGTCTTACCTTTTTTTCACTACACAGATTTTGCTGTTGAAAAGGAAGGGAAAAAAAAAAAAACACTTTCTGCCTTTCTTTTTGCTACTGATCTCCTCCCCCTTCTTCCTTTTCACTATTACAAAACATTTCTGTGGGCCTGAATTTTTTTTCCTGGCCTTCCTATCTGGACTGCTATTAATTATGTCAGCTGAACACGGTATTTATAATACATTCCAAAACTATTGCTTTTTGTGTCTTACGTGGGACGCAACTCAACATGGATGATGAGCTTGTGGGTGGACATGCATTCAGAAAAAAATCTCTCAAAAGAATCTAAATGTATTTGCTACTAATTAGTTTAAACAAGTTACTTCTTATGGAGTCTTATGAATCTAACTGCAAGTAGTATTAAGTGGCAGTTTGAGAACAAGGCCATGGAATGAATAATGACAAATACTCAACTATGAGTTTTAGGAAATACTGACTATGGTGTATAAACCATTCTTAATAGTTGCCTAAGGTCTAAAAGATATCCACTATGGTACACACTTTCCAGAAGGGCATTAAGATGGGGTTGAAAGAATATATACTAGAAATTTAGCTAACATTATCAGGAATTACATAAAAGTAAAGCTAGCAAATGCATAGGGAAATTCTATAACCGTAAAACAGAATTCTATAATGACTTGAACAGCAAAGGGAAAAGAAATTTTTTGTGGAAAAAAAATAATGTGCAAACCTAGAGGATTTCTTTTTAAGTCTGCTTATAAAGTAAAACAATACTATTACTCATTGGATTGAAAAGTTCATGTAGTTCTTCCACAATCTCAAAACAACCTGACAAATCTTGGAAATGTTTCACAAAAGGATGACTAGTTCGTCAAATGTCTGTGAGTGAATCAAAATGTAGAGAGGTTAAATGTAAAGCTCTTCAAGCTGGAAAAATATAGAACCATTAGACAACAGTAGAGAGGTCTAGAGAATTAAGGAAGGTAAAGAGAGAATAATTTACTTCTATTTTTCATAATAGAGACACGGTGATACCTATCAAATTTACCAGGCACGCGGTTTAAAACAATAAGAAGTTTTTCATGAACTGCAACATATCACAGAACTTATTGACATAACCTCTATTTCATGCCAGTACTTTTTATTAAGAAAAGGAATGGTAGAATGGTCTATGAAAAAATCCTAAATGTGATGACAGAAATGTAACCTGTAATAGAAGAAACAAGGATGGTAGTGAATTTCAATTTTTTTCTTGTTTGCCTTCTCCTTATTTTTGTTTCTTCATCACTCTCCTCTGGTCATGACCTGTGGTGGACTCACTCAGAGAGACCACTCTTCAGTCATGTTTCTGCACATGGTTGTATAATGTATCCTTGAATCTGATCCCAGTCTTTATTTTTTGTAAATGAAAAATAGCAATGAGAATTTGCTCCTGCCAAATCTCTAAATGATTTCAGATGTGTTTTTGGATGACAACTGAATTCAATCTGTAGTACAGGAATTTGCACTCTCTTGATTGTGCTCCTATTAACATTTTACCATTTAATGTCACAGTCATCCTACCTGTCACACAATTCTTGCCCAATTTTATGTTATTCTTTTCTTCTCTTAGTCCACCTTATGGAGAAATGTGAATAAATTGCCACATGGCTAGACATTGTTAAGACTTTTTATCAGGTCATATCACTCTTGAGCACTTCCTACACAAACAATCTATTTCTTAAACACATTACTCCCTGAAAAACATATGTATTTTTGGAGCAATAACAACTTGTGAAGGGGCAGAGAAGGAGGTTAAAACTTTTCACCTTAACTTTTTCATCATTATTGAGACATCACTCTTTATGTTAAAATACTTTAGCCTAAGAGTCTAAGAAGACAGTTGTCTGATGAGAATGCATTTTTTACATATCAGTTGTCATCAGAATACACCACAGGTAGAAAGAAATGACACTATTTTCTTATATTTTAAGGAAATAATGTTCGAGAGAGAATATTTAAGTGCTAAATTCTACCCTAAGTCATAATGATATACACCAATTCATTAAATACTGTCACATATAAACAATATTACAAATCCTTACTTTTCAGAACTCTCCACAGTTGTAGCTGACACAACTTTATTTAAAGATTATTCAAAATACATATTACAAAGATTATTAAAACTATGCAGAAATGTCAGCATTTATGCCACATAAAATATGTAACCATTTTATGTGAATAACCCAAGCAGGATGTTATCAATTGTACTTGTGTTGTATTTCCTGCTTTTGTTTTTGTTGTTCATTAAATTTGTAGTAGTTTCTGCATTATTTTTAAACAAATGTTTTATTTATGGAACCTGTCCTCTCATTTTTACTAGATTTCTTAGAGAGCAGATAGTTTTATTAGACCAACACAGAACAAGCCTATGAGCATTTTTGGAGGAAAAAGTTTAAATAAATTTGATATAACCTTTAAAAAAAGGGAGAGAGAGAATACTTCATATGAACAACATCCAGAATACATTTGCCAATCTGTAAACACTTGGTAGTTATACTGTGGATGTTTATTTATGTTATGTTCTATGCATGGCTTGCCATCATCAATCTGTGTTCCTACAATCAAACAAAATATATTTAGTTGACTGGCTCATGGAGGCAAAGAGACTGTTTATAGGTTAAAACTTGAAATAAAATAATTTATTCTGGTCACATTTGAAAGATTGTTAGTTTTGCTTGGAAAGAAAGGTCTCATCCTACCTAATCCTGAATTATTATACTAATTTATCTGTCTTTCCTCACTACCTTATCAGACTTCCTCTGGCTTTGAAATAACTCCAGGTTTTGTTTATGTCTTCCTGACAGGACCCTCATCTTTCTTTAGATGCCCAGTACATGGACTTTGTCGAGCTAAGCTGATGACATGACCTCACTGGACAAACATTCATCAGTAGAGAAAAGGAAATGTTTTCACCTGGAAATGATCTCACCTGGAGCAGAGCAAGGTCCAGTCTCAGAAAATTCAGTTTTATTATTTATAATGGAAGAAAATTGCAAAGGTAGAAATCCCTTTAAAAGATGTTAGAGGTACCTATCCATCAATGGAGCATTTTTGTATTATTTACTTATTGAGTAGTAATCCTCTATTTACACTTGTTAAAAAAAAAAAAAATAGGCTTGTTTTAACTCCAGTTCTTATTTTTCTTGCCCTTGTATGAAGTGTGTACCCATTAGCTTTTCAATGGATTGACAGTTTTAATAAAAAATTATGTGCTTAGAGGACTGGTGTCCAAATGGTAAGAACAGAAATTAAATATCTCTGTGTAAAATACTTCTTATTGCAGCTACAACTTGCCTTTAAATCAACTGAAATGGTCACCAGAATGTTCCTTTCATGTCATCTTCATGGCTAGGCTTCGCAAATGAAGATTTACAAGGGTTCTACCCACGCTTGCTACAAGCACGCTGGTGGCTAAAAAGGCCAATGCGAGATAAGCAAGTCCAGTCGCAAAAGGCACAGTGGAAAGTCTCTGTCGGCACTACTGGCAAGGCACGGTTCTTCCTGCGTTGCCTTTTTTCCT
>JAWWEE010000085.1:68889830-68918917 GCA_035221455.1 Xenops minutus | reverse complement strand
GCTGAGGGAGCTGGGGGGGCTCAGCCTGGAGAAAAGGAGGAGAAAAGGGGGGACCTTCTGGCTCTGCAACTCCCTGAAAAAAGGATGTAGCCAGATGGAGGCCAATAACATCTCCCAGGTAGCAAGCAACAAGACAAATGGAAATGAGCTCAGGTTGTGTCAGGTTTAGTTTGGTTATTAGGGAGAACTTCTTCATAGAAAGGGTTGTCCAGCTTCTCAGGGCAGTGGCGGAGTTCCCATTCCTAGATGGATTTAAAAGGGGTGTAGCTGTGGTGCTTGGGGACATGAGTTAGTACTGGCCTTGGCAGTGTTGGTTAGTGGTTGGGCTCAAAGATCTTGGAGGGCTTTTCCAACCTTATATGTTCTATGATTCTATGGTTCTTTGAATAAGTAAGTCCACCTTCTTCCAGTAAAGCTCAGTCTCAAATAATTTTGTTAGTACTTTGTTGAGTACCAAAGATGATAACTAGAGATTTTAGGGAGCTTGAACTTTTCTGACAAGTCAAGACTTACCAAGGATAGTTGGACATTTAAACAGCTGGCCTGCTGTGGTTAGGTTGTGTCAGACTCTTTATATGCAGCTGTTAAAAATATTTGATCCCCTATATCTTTTGATTGTGTTTACTAATCTAATTGCTTTTCATATTTTTGTCATTCAAGTACAAGCAAGAACTGTCATGGTACAAAAAAAATTTTAGAGCAAGCAGAGCAGAAAAGCACAAAAATTTTGTTGTTGGAATGCCAGAAACTGTTGGGTAGATGCGAACTGCATCAGTGAGATGGATTTAGTGACAAAACACACCTCTGGCACAGGAAATGGCAAATCCTAAGATTATATTAAGCCTAAAGGAATGTGTAATATTAACAATAAAAGTAAAAAAAACAAAAACGTATTGAAGAATATTTGTCAGGGTGGTTGAAGAAATATCTTTCTAGAGTTATTAATTTCTGATATATTTGTGAGGCAAAAGATGGGATTGAGAGAAGACAACTATGAAAGGAAAGAATTATGAACTTAAAAGGTAATCCGGATGAATGGCACAATGAATAACAATATTTTATTATTACCTTGCAGATTTAACAAAGCTTTATAAATATTTTTTTTAATTATGTGCCTAGGTAAATACTGTAGTAAAGATGTCAGGATTATGGTGTTGCTGATCTTTGTGCAGGATAGGAAGATATAAAAAGAATTAAGTTTTGGACATTTGCTCGTTCTACACATTTGTTAAGTAATACTATTTTACAACAAATCAATATTTTTTATCTTCAAGTTTCTCAAAGGACTTCACACATTAACTCTGTTTGGAAATCCTGCCATGTGTCCATGGATGTCCTTGTACACCACTTAAGTGGCACAGACATGTCCCATATTGCCCAAACCCTTAGCAAACAGTAGAGGTATATAAAGGGTCTGACTGACTGGTATGTGGAGACCTTACCTGAAAAATATTTAAAATATTACTGTCTGTGACTTTTGAACTCACTGGGGGCCAAGATTGCCACCCCGTCAGCAAAAATTGCAGAACCAACACACAAAAAAAGGTAGAACAACCTGAATCTTGTTATGCCAATGCCTCCAATGAGAGATAAGTAACGTGTGTGCACACACACACATTCATTCATGTAAAGAGGGAAGGAACACTGAATCTTTCACTCAGTGTAAATATGCCCAGCAACACCTCTCATCTGACTTCCACGAAAAGGATTTTGCATTTTACCACTTTAGTTTTCTTCTGGGCTTCACAAAGAATTGTAGAATCATGGAACAGTTTTGATTGGAAGGGATCTTAAAGATCATTCTGTCCAATCCCCCTGCCATGGGGAGGGACACCTTCCATTGGACCAGATTGCTCAGAGATCTATCCTACCTGGCCTTGAACAGTTCCAGGGATGGGACATTCACAGCTTCTCACGACAACCTGTCCCAGCACGTCACCACCCTCTTAATAAAGAATTTCTTCCAGGTGTCTAATCTAATCCTGTCCATTTCAGCCACTCCTTCTTGTCCCGTCACTCCAAGCCCTCGCCCAAAGTCTCTCTCCAGATCTCTTGGAGCCTGTTTAGGCACTGGAAAGGGCTCTAAGGTCTCCCTGGAGCCTTCTTTTCTCTAGGCTGAGCAATCCGACTGCTCTCAACCTTTCAAGGAGGGGAGCTCCATTCCTCTAATCCTCTTCCTGGCTTCATGGGTACATTTAATGTGTAAAGATTTTATCTAGATACAGATAATTACACTGACTGTAAAAACAATAAAATTGGAACAGCTTTTGACATCCCAATAACCTGTCTTCAAATATAAATTCCTTCATTTTCTTTTTGCCTCTGTGCGGTATGGCCCATACACTGTAGCTAGAGGTTAATGAAGATGACTTCCCTAAGAATTGAGACAATGCCAGAAAAGCTACAGATTACAATAAATTCAAGATACCAGCGCAGCTTGGACTGGAGGGGCATGTGCTTCTGGTTATCTGTGGCCAAAATTCCAGTTCAAAGGTAATTCAGAGGGATTGCTCAGGTCTAGAAAAGGGACCAGAGGAACTCTCAGAAAGAGGAACTGCTGAACTGAGATGAAATCTCATGGGATTGCTCAGGCCAGTGAAAACAAAGGTAGCAGGGAAATGACTGCAGTCTCTCGGGAGCAAAGAATGAGAACTGAAAGGACAACAGTTACACAGGAAATGTGTAGGAGCTGACCACATATAAATTTTAACTGGAAACAACAGGACTAACAGATAAGAAAAGGAGTTTGACAGTGCCCTCTAAAAGAGGGATGGGACCCCCATGCAGCTGGAAAGGACTTGCTGAGATGACTTCTGGCATTATGAGCATTTCATTCTTCATGACCAAGATCTGGTCTAGTCTTCTGATGCACAGAAGATGTCTTCTACCACTTCAGCTATGTGAGCACTGTGCATCTACTTGCACCAGTTTCTCTGCCGCCATCTCCCTTCCTCCTCTATCCCTCCAGCTGTTCCTGATTGTAAAGGTCTTTGGATTTGAGACGGTCTCTTAAATGTTCAGGCAACACTTACTCTGTTAGTTACTCTTGCTTTGAGTACTACCTTATAAGACTGCTGTCAGCACTGCAATGACATACTGAATACACTGAACTTAGTAGAGAAATAAAGTTTTCCATGTGACTCTAATTCTGATTTGCTCTTCAAATGACTTGTAAGTTTTAAATTACAAGTTCTCATGCTTTTTTTTTTTAATTATTGTTTCTATTTTTTTTATTTGATTCACTGAACAGCTGAAATGTTTCATTTTACACATGGACTTGGAAGATGCCAATAATATTTCTCTTCTGAACTTGGGAAAAACTGCACTGAGCTATGATTTGTATCTTCTTTGCTCTATGTACACATATGTGTTCAAATAGAGAAAGGGAGCAGTCCACAGGACCAGCCCTCCACTTGTTTTCAAGAAGCCTTGTGACCTTCTTGATGCAGGTTCATCTTTCTGGTGTAGGTGACAGCAGCACAGGGAGCACCACAGGGCAACCTCACTGCCCAAATATTCACTGCTCATGTGCCTGAATTCAGAGATAACTTCATTGACCATTTCCAAGAACACTGTTAAACCCAGGAGGTTCCTAGGGAAATGTACCTCTGCCTCAGGAGAAGATTCTCCACTCCCTGTTCATTCATAGGTGGTTGTTTTCATGCTGAGCTACTGCTACTGAGACTCCAGTGAAAGAAGAGCCACAAAAGTTATTTAGTTCCCCTTGAAACTGGATCATATGACAAAACCTGTACAGAAATGGGTCTATAAACAATGTGCAATTCTAAGCAGCCAGCCGTAAAAAGTAATTAAAGAGGCAGTCTAAATCACAATAAAGTGCACAGAATTTTAAATAGCCTGCCTAAATATATTCCTGCCCTTTAGCCAAGTCATGCACAATCACTTGTTGATTCTTTTAACTACATATTAAAACCTGTCTCTTTTACAACATAAGCTTTCACATAAACACTGGAATAAAATCCACTCTCACAAAACTTTTTCACTTTAAACTTTCTGAGAGGATGGCAGAAACCTTCAAATAAACTGAGTAGCAACTTAACTTTCCATCCCAGTGGCTGTATTGCCAGCACAGAGTGTTCAGGATCCATGGGGATGAAGGCTAATAATTTGCTACGCTAAGGAACAGTCTCTGAAATGTTCTCTGAATCCTCCAGGCTCTGCCTCCCATGCACCCCTGGCCATACAGATGCCATGCAGGTAACCTGTGGACCTAGTAATGGGGGCAGCCAGTGGTGTATGGAACTTCTTGGTGTGTATGGGAACTGGTTGCTGGGGCTTTTCTGTTTGTAAGATAGGTGAGTTTTACCTTGAGAATTGCCACAGTGCCACACACAGGGGGTAGCTGAACTACCAGCAGGGGTAGGTTCAAATGGTAAATCTCCCTTTCATTTAGCAGTGCGACGCTGTCTTTTAACCCCATAGAATTATAAAATCATTGAGTTTGGAAAAGCCCTCTAAGACCATTGAGTCCAACCATTTCCCCAGTACTGCCAAGCCCACCACTAACCCAGATCTCCAAATGCCACATCTACAAGCTTTTTAAATTCCTTCAGGCATGGGGACTCCATGACTGCCCTGGGCAGCCTGTTCAAATGTTTGACTGCCCTTTCAGTGAAGATATTTTTCCTAATACCAAGTCTAAACCTTCCTTGGTACAACTTGAGGCCATTTCCTTTTGTCTTGTTGCTTGTTACTAGGGAGAAGACACCAAGACCCCTTCATGGTTCCACCCTCCTGTCAGGGAGTTGTAGAGACCGAGAAGGTCCTCTCTGAGCCTCCTTTTAATCCAGCTTGATCCCCTCACTACATTCCTCATCTGTTCCTCACTAGACCTGTGCTCCAGATCCCTTCACAAGTGGTTAACTGGATCGGGCTACTGTGATCGACAAAGCAGTAAGTCAGTGAATTTCTGTGAGCACCCACAGCTCCTAAGGGGCCCAAGAAGACAAGCTGTTGCCATTTCTCCTCCTTCATGCATTTGTCTCTTTGCTTTTATTTGCATTTTTGGTTAAGCTGTTCTCCTGAAACTTGTTTCACACCATTTTGCTTTAACTGACTTTATGCCTTCTATCCACAAATTTGCACCCTTTTAACATAGTGATGTATTCCCTGCTCTGGATGCTTTGGTTAAAACTGGAATGTTTTGGCCAGGCAGTAATTGCTGCAAAGCCTTCCCCAAACTTTGCAGACACGGAACTGGTATTTTTACAGTCACCACTGAGTCTCTGTTGGTCATAATCCACAGTAATGCACCTGGATGCAATTGTGCTTGGATAGCTAAACCCCAGTGATGTGTTTCACTTGGTAGGGACTCCACTTGTTTCATTGTAAAGATTCGAGAGTGATTCAGCATTCATGAGAAAATGGGGCAACAAAAGGTTAGCTGAACAGGGCTGAAAGTGGAGCCATATTGGGAACAATTGAAGGAGGAAATGGTCTGAATTTATTGTCTGCATTAAAGATATTGTGGGTCCCATGGATACCAGGAGTGTCATGGAGACACAGCTAATAGGATTTTTATTGGATTATTGTCAGGCTGTTGCACCTGCTACTGAAGGGGACAGTGCAATGGGTTTTCTGGCACAATCCTTAAACAAGGAATCAGAAAGGAGCTATGGGAGCTGGAAGCTCCAATATAAATTTTTGAGGAAACTTTTACAGTTGCCCTAAAGACATTTCAAGCAAGGCACCAGTCAGTGGGTGTCTTTACAAAATGCTCTTGTGTAGAAAAGTTTCTGGTGGAGTACGTGAAGACACCAAGGACCTACTTTACACATCTCTGCTCTCTGCAGCCCAGATCTTTGTTTTATTTTTTAATTTGAACTGACTTCAATGAAGGTTTTTTTAGTTATTATTATTTTTAAAGTAGCAATTTTGACTACTGCATTTTTTTTTTTCCCAGTGATACAGAATCATAGAATCCTTAAGTTTAAAAAAGACGTCTAAGTCAAACCATTAAGATTCCACAGCTGCACTGGCCAGCCTGTTTAAATGTTTGACTACCTTTTTAGTGAATAAACTTTTCCTAATATTCCATCTAGACATCCTCTGGCACAAGTCCAGGCCATTTCCTCTTGTCCTACTGGTCTCTCATTTCTCTTGTCTCCTGTGCATTAGATAACAACACTTTCCTCCTCTGGAGTCTGATTTGAACCTCCTTTACTGGCATCTCTAGGTATTGCAAGATTTTGATAAAGATTCAAGGTGAGAGCCTTTTCTGATCACTTCCACACCTGAAGATCTCACATATGGGTTCACATCTATCCTTCACATTCAGAAAATCACTTCCCAGCTCCCTGTTTTTCTTTTTATTTATTCAAAGCAATCAGAACATGTGTTATCCAACAGAGAATTGAGCTGAGAGGGAGAAAAAATGAGATTTTCCATCACCAGTTCATTTTAATTTTCACCCCTGGTTTCTAATGAAGCTGAGAATTAGAGAAGCTTGGAAGCCATCTAAATTCAGGTCTCAAGCTAAACACTTCTAGCATTGATTTAAGAGAGTCTTATTAGATTTTAAATAAGTTTGGATGAATGATTTGTAACAAGTGATCTAATGAATTGCATCTCATTTCTTTGTTCAGGAATTACTTGGAAAAAGAGTCAAATGATTCCATCCAGGACATAATCCAAAACTCTCTGGAGTTAATGGAGGGAAACCTATGCATTCTGGATTAAGACACATAGATATTTAATTGAATAATGTTCATCTTGTAATTTATTCATAAGCATCCATTACTCAGATCTGCCAGAGAAGTTGTGCTTTAATACGTATCTCTAAGACATGTTGTAGTTCTTACCCACATATAAGAATGAGGTAAATTTTGTGTGCATTTCCTTTACAAAGACAGCACCTCCAGGAAAACTTACACTAGCGATGCATGAATATTTTACATCTTTTACTCTGAAGGTATTGTTTTAGAAAGCATTTTTACCAGTTAATGTAGATAGAAAACTGAGATTGTGAATACATCAAGTTAGATACTTTAACTTCCAAATGAATAACGACATCTCATTTTTAATTAATACTGTTGTCAAGGATTACAGTCAGTGTTTTCTCACAGCTAGCAACAGGAACAAGAAAACACAGTCTCAAGCTGCACAGTGGAGGTTTAGGTTGGACATTAGGCAGACTTTCTTCATAGAAAGGGTGATTAGATGCTAGACTGGGCTGCCCAGGGAGGTGGTGCAGTCCTCATCCCTAGAGGTGTTTAAGGAAAGACTGGACATGGCACTAAATGCTCTGGTCTGGTTGACAGGGTGGTGTTTGTTCACAGGTTGGACTGACTCATCTCAGAGTTTTTTTCTAACCTAATTGGGTCTGAGATTCTCTGATTTCTCCAGATTTTTTTCCCCTAATTGTCTTTTTAATCTTTTCCCTCAGTGATGCAATTTACTTGCCTATATACTACTCTCTTATTCCAGCAGCACGACTAACCCTATAGCTACTTCTAGTAGTATTTTATCACCTATTTCTTCACCTGAACTTCCTAGTCTTTTCTTTCTAATTAAATCAGGTACTTTTTGAGCTTTATGAATTTATTTTTCTTTAAAGTCTTTTGGTCTATCACACTTTACTTGTTTTCCAGTAGGTAGTTTTCCAGTTTACATATTTTTGTTAACTTTTTTCCTTTTGTTTCATGGATTATTGACCAGTAGTCAACTTCATATGGTATGTTAAGCTTTGAGCATGACTTCTCATTCTGATAATGAATTTAAGAGGAAGTAATTTGATTTAAAAGAGGTTTTGTGTTGAAAGATATATGATTTTAGTTTCAGACTTTATTGTATGTTGTCTTTGTGATCAGTTCCTCATATCCTAGAACTATATCACTAACAATAATACTATGATGGAGATACAATTTGAGATTTTAAATTAATAATGAAAAGAAGTAAGAATAATTTACTTATATAATTCAAATTCTTCCAAAATCCTACTTGCGTTTTAACTTCGTTTTCTCATTAATATGTTACCACTAATTCAGAATAAATCATACTGGACCACTGCTAGAATTTTCCCTGATGTGGTGTTGGCCATTTGTAAATACCTGTGTTAAGAATTTCCTCTAAAAAATTTGGGAATTTGAATATTATTGGGTAATTCTTAAAAGAGAGGTGATGCTTTCCCTAGATTGAAGAGCAAAAGAATTTAACAATAAGTACCTAAACTGTCCATGACACCCTCCCTCCTTGCCAGAGTGTGGTCTGGAGTGTGCTTAATTTTCTATCACAGGTGAATCCCATTATATTTATTGTGTTGTTGTCATTTATAGTGCAGGTACCTTCATGAAAGTATTTGTCTTTGTCCACATCTTCTACTAGGCCACTACCAACATTTCTGTTCCTTTCTAATGGCTAATAATAATAATAAACCCTCTAAAACTCTCCCACTGACTTTATAATTTGTCTTGGCTTAATCTTAGTGAATTAAGCTACACTTAAGCTTTAAGATGCATTTCAGGAGTGTACTTTTGTACCCAAATAATAGTGATGGGTAACATTTAATGGAAAGACTTTAGATGAGGAATTGCCTACTTTGAAATACTACCAAGGAGTGTAAGCTACCATTTAAGTCACATGCTTGCTTTGATGACATTTTTATGTACACACAATATAGGTATGTATGTACACTATGATAAAACCAGATTTTTATAATCAATAAAAGTGAAGGAACAATGCATCTCATCACAAGCTAGGTTGAAAAATTGCCTTCTGCAGCTGCTTTATGAATATACGGGTGACTTGAAATTACGCAGGGATCTAACTCTGAGACTTTCAAAGCTCACTAAGGCATAACCTTGACATTTCTCTCTCTCAGTTCTTCCATTTGGAAAATGCAGGGAATCTGAAATCCGTAGTCATTATTTCACTAACATGCTCATAATATTTAAGATATGATGTTCAGATGTGATGGTATAAGGCAATTCAGAGCTATTTAGCCAAGCAAGAGACCTATTTTCAGTTTACCAGAGGAATAGAGGTTGACTAAGTAAGAAGAAAAGGACAAGGAAGTATATTATCCTTCAAGTAATCTATCTCTTTAGACTATGAGATGATTAGGATATGGATTGTATCTTTTAATGTGCCATCTATCTAATACAAGGCAGAACAAACACAGAAGTTGTCCAGATTTAAATTGTTAATGTTAAAAAAATATATGTAATCACTCAATTAGACAGTTCTGGGACAGCTCAAGGAGTTATTTTATCTCCAAGGATGTGATTACTAAAGTTGGCACTAGTGGGGAGATATCTAAGTTTCATTCCAAAAATTAGTGTGAATACACCCTCTGTGCCTCCAGGCACTGTCTTGAGGTGGGTTGTACTAGAAAAACATGAAAAGGTGAGGAGATGGCTGTGTGGCACAGTCATGGAAACTCAGCTCAAACAATTTGAGAAGAGGGGTTGCTGGTACTCCAGGAAGTGTCTTAGCACTGACTGTGTGCTGAAGTTACTGTGTGTAAAATATGCCAGTTTAATATCTCTAGAGAATGGTTAGCTTTATTTACTGGCCATTTGGGAACACACTACTCAAAAAAAAAAAAAAAAAAAAAGGCGCAGGAGAGTTCTGCCAAAGTGTCAGGTCTGGTTGGAGACACAACCTCATAAAGGGAAAACAGTATTAGAGACATACATTGCAAACAACACATCACTTTATATTGATTAAAATGAAATTAAAAAGAAGTTTTACCTTATGCTAAAACTTTTCCTCCCGGCTTCCTATTTTCTTGGCTGAATTTTAAAGTTTCTGGCCACTTTGTTCCGGTAATTCCAAATATAAATAATAAGGCTGCTACTAGAAAGCATTGACTCATAATGCTCACTAATATTGCTCCTGAGAGAATAGTAAGGTCATTAACAAAACACAGTCATCACATCTATGGTCCTTGATGGCATCAACCCAAGCTTTGTAAAAGAGTGTTCCTCCCACAGGGGTTGTGAGCTCATTCAGATTTCTGCCAGTTTCCAGAATCAAACCCATGAGTTCAAAGTATTTGCTTTGACAATTGGCTGCCAATTCTAGTGCTCCCATTCTTAGGTAAGAAAAGCCAAAAGTCTCATTGCTCTCAGACATGATGCAGGATATGCTTCCAAGGTCAATACTAATAAGAGATGAAATACAGGGGAAAAAAATATCTCATATAAAAATGACACATTTATGGAGCAGTTTATTTCATCCCAGTGAGATGCCTGTGTGATTTTGGATGTTTTTTTCACTCCATGATGACAGAGGAAGCTAGATGTCAAACTCTGGATTAGACAACTAGTTTCTAAATCTAAAGTTAGGTGAGATGAATCCCTGTCTCTAAGCAATATGTCACACAGCTACTGGGGTAGAAGGAGAAGTTTCTCCCACACATGCTCTCATCTTTTGCATTTGCTTGTTTTGTCAAACACTAGGTTTAGGTGCTTAGCTGTTATCTGAAACAGCAAGACAAAGGTAAATGATATACGTCATGTCGTATCACGGATCCAGAACTCTATCTAAAGATGCAAAAATATCAGACTGTGGGGTCTGCATAATCACTTGCCCCCCAAGAACAGGAAGTCTTATGGTGAGATTAGAGTTGTTGAAAGATTCAAAAAGGTTCATGAATATTTCAACAAATATAGGCAGAGTATTTACAGAGATCAACCCAAATTTTGACATAGAATGTGCCACCTTTTTTGAGAACAAAAGCCATGGATATAGCTAATGTGGGATGACATAAAGACATGCTTTGCAAAACATCCGTATTTTCTCAAAATTTTGTTACAGAAGAGAGTTACAACTATTCCTTTACTTGTTTTAATTTTAGTATCTTTAGATTGGTTCACACCTGAGTTTTAGGTGACGTGCCTGACTCACAGAAAGTATAAAAGAGACATATGGAGATGACTTTTTAAGGATCAAAACACTAACTGTCTTATATGTTAGATTTGAGTAAACCTCTGAACATTCAATCACATAATTAACTTTAAACTGCTCTGAGTCTCTCTGACATATTTTTATTCTTTGAACATGATTTCAAAAAACTCATGTAACTATGCATGCTATTAAGATGTTATCATGGATCCAGTGCATAGTCTTAAATATGAGAATCTCTCAGTGCACTCAGTGACAATTTATTCAATTACTATTAAAAAGTCAAATAGACAAATTATTTTTCAACCATCTTATTTTAGTCATAAGGGCCAAAAAACCCACTACTTTGCATAATGTATGAGGAAAAAAAAGAATTGACTGACTTAAGGAAATAGGTCTGATGATGAAAGTGTTCACTTTTCTGAAATTGACCCTCAAATTCTCTGAAGTCACACAAGGTCAATTTGTACTTTTCTAAAGTAATCTCATAAAATCTTGGCCTTCAAAAAAAGAACAATCCTGTTAAAAGTTTCCTAAGTTGCAGATCTTATAAGTTACAGAAGTTATTTTATTAGAGATGTCATTGTTGGTAGTTGAGCAGCTTTTTGACAAATAGTATGAATACAACGTAACTGGCTAGGCACTTAATAAAATAATTTTTTGACCAAATCCATTAAAATTGATAAACAGATTTATTCATAAACAAATGTAAGAGAAGCTCTACAATGAAGTCTTATTGTTGAACAATAGATTAAATAGCTCAAAAGAACAAAGAACTTGTCTGGCTCATTGTTTTGTTTTGTTTTTATTTCTTTTCAGTAAAGTCAGTGGGATCATGAACTGAATTTCCAGTTTAAACAGATTTGGTTGACTTATCATCCTTCCTCCTCATTTCACCATTATTTTTCATTTCACTCTGCTTCTAGGTTACGTTGAAGAGTAAAAGTACATGCACAGTTCAAGACTGTAAAAGCCTTTTAGACTGTATATTCTCTTAGAAAACATAGATTTTTTTTCATCCTTATTTTGAAAAACCAAAAGCCTGAGCTAAATGAGGGTTTTGTTCCGTATCAGTGCCTTATGCCAGAAATATTAATTTATTCTCCTACCTCCTGCTTGAATGTTCAAGGAACTTCCCACAGGGTTGTTTTCCCTCCCCAAATACTGATTTTTGCTCAGATGATCCCCTTTCTTCTTAATTATAAACAGTAGATATGAACTTAGCTCTGCTGCAATGTCTTTATAAGCACATGCATGTTCACATGCACTCATTGCAAGACGTGTTTTGACAGCCCCCCACTAAGGCTTTTCCCAGATTAAGGAATCATAAGCAACTTTGGACCACTTGACCCTGCTGGTTCATCATTTATGATACTCAAAAATACATACGTGGCCAATTTGAGTTTATCTAAACACTTAAGAGGAAACTCTTCAAATAAAGATCATACTAAATGACACAGACAGTAACCCTCTTACCAATATGGTGTAGCTAAATCACCACTGGATGCTGGGAAAAGTGCTCTTCCCTTCATAAAACAAGTCAGAGGGAATCGTGTTTGGAGCAGTTCTTTCTTAGAACTCATTTTTCACAATCTTGAAAGGAAAACATGGTCTAATATTAAATGATCCGGCAAGATTTCACTGCAGCGTTTTGCTTAGGATGTAATTTCCAAAGGTTTGAAAGGCAAGAAAAATATATTTATATATAAAAAGGGAGGATATCACATTTTTTCAGTATCTATCATACAGAAAGCTTTATCATTTTAGTAAATGATGCTGTATAATCCTTGTGTCAAATCAAACACCAAAGCAATAAATTCTCTGGGGGACACTTACAAGGGTATCCAGGCTGAATTGAGTTGTCTTCTAGTCCTTTCCCTAAATTGTCACATTTACTGCCTGCTGTAGAGAGGGGAAGCCACCAATTGATTTCTAATTCTGCAAACCCCAGGGTGTAAATGTGATTAGCGGTAATTGGAGAAGTTCAGCAACTGTTAATTTCTCCTCTCTTTGTTGTTTTTCCTATTTAAAATATTAACGAAATATGTATGTAGGCTAAAACTGACTCCGATGCAGCTGAACAAAGGATACATATTTAATCAGAGCTGTGGGACCTTGATGCGGTTGTCTGAAACAAATGTGACATGTGCTTCCTCTCAAAAAAAAAAAAAAAAAAATAGTCAGGCAGCTAATAAACAGCGCCAGTATTTTGTTGTAATGTTCGCTGTCTACATGATGTCGAGCTTAATGGCATTACACTATGTAAAAAAGCCAGAAGTACACTGCTAAATTTGTCTTTCCCAGTTGGCTGTCCCCGAGGAGATTATAATGCAAGTGGTGGCTTTGTTTGTTGCATGCATAAGTGTGCACAAGTTCCTAAGCTTCAAACCATAAAACAAGGTGGCCAGAAGAGACATTAACCGCAGCATGGCTGAGTGTCTGCTTGGAAAGAAGGATTTTTACTGGTGCACCAAATAATTATGGGAAAAAAGAAAAGTTTGTTCTGTAATAATATAATATCTGAATAATATCACACATTTTTTTTCTACTCAAGATTCACCCTCATCCATAGATACAAAGGTTTGCTAATACTTTCTAGCAAGGAAATGGCTCTTATTTTTCAGCTTCTGAAACGAATATAAGTATACCTTTAGTCCCTGCCATTATATATTTTTCTTCATCAACCTAGAACCAGGAAGGTCATGTGGTCATGTGCATAAGAGTGTGTAGTCCTCTTTGAAATGGTTTGAATATCTCAGGAAACAAGCTGGAAGCCTTGGCTAAGTTGGCATTGATAGTTTACTCTTAGATGGCTAAAGCTAGCTTAGATGGATCTCAGCTTTAAATCTTTAGAAGCAAGAATTGCAGAATCATAGAATCAGAGGTTGGACCAAGTTGAATAGAATAATGGTTGGAGTTGGTCTTTTCCAACCTTAAAGATTCTATGATCAAGTCCACACATTAACCCAGCATTGCCAAGGCCACCACTATGTCCCTAACTGCCATGTCTACACATCTTTTAAATCCTCTAGGGATCATGACTCCACCATTACCCTTGGCAGCTGTGCTAGGGCTAGACAACACTTTCTGTGAAGAAATTTTCCCTAATATCCAACCTAAACACTTAAGAGATTCAGGAAACGAGAGTTCTCTGGGTGTTGAAATGCAGAAGTATTGATCTCACAAAGTTCCACTTTGGGAATATCTTTCCTTCTTGGATTGACCGAGAAATTTATAATGTATGGAGTAACACCAGTAGGTTTTATGTCTGCCTCATGTCTGTTGTCTGATCTGCTCTGCTGAGAGCTAAGGAAGTTAGTGAGATAAAGCACAGATGTCACCCTGAGCTCAGGAAGGGTGGCCATAGCAATATGAATATTCATCTGACACTTGAAGTGGCACAGAAAGCAGATCTGCATGGCATTGTGAGATGGAATACATATCTCCAGGTTCCAATTCTGCAATTTCTTGTTAATTTATAAATTCAGTTTGTCATTCATTCTACATTTCTTCCACTGGAAAACACAACTTTTACTTGTTTTGGAAACAAAGGTCAAGAGACTCATTGTCTTTTTGCTCACTTAATCGTAACAAATGTTGAAAGTATGCCAAGTATCATGAGAAGAAGAAATCATCTGCATTTCAGTATTTTTAATTGTTTTAGGTCTTGTTTGTCTCCTATGTTTTGGCAAACTAACCTTGACTTTAAAATAGGTAGCTATTGCTAAAACATTTTAATCTATTATGAAATGTATTAATTTATTATCAATATTATTTACTAAATATAGAATGGTTTGGTTTGGAAGGGACCTTAAAGATCAACTTGTTCCAACATCCTTCCATGGGCATGAACATCTTCCACTAGACCACATTGCTCAGGACTCCATGCTACCTGCTTTTGAACAGTTCCATATCATAAAGTAATCATACAAAAAATGGGTTTTGTATAGTACCATCATGTCTGCTTTTATAGAGATCATTTACTTTATTTAATAAATATATTATTTACATACACATACATGTATAACCACCTATGCACACATATGCATTTGCAATATTTTCCCCAGAAGAAATGCTGACCCTGGGAACTAAATAGCTACATGTGGGACTTCTTTTCCTTCTCTAGTAAAATGAAATGCTTATTGTTGTTTACTTAATGAATAATATTACTAAGACACCTTTTTGGGTGTAATACAGCAAGATTTTCCTCCTGTTTTCTCTGTGTTACATCCCGGACACACAGAGGTGCCATCATTCTGAAAGTCAGAAGGTGGAAACATGCCCGTCTTGTTGTTTTGTTGTCTGCTATGAAGCAAGATGGAGTTGTCTGAGGGTCTTGTTTCTTCTTATGTCTGCTGTCAAACACTTTTGACTAGGATGTTTTTCTCCAAGAACGTATTACACGGATCATATTCTGCACATGGCACAGCTGTACCTGGGCTTCAGGAGAGCATTTTGGACAGTGGTAGGCACTTCTTTCCCTGGTGTACACCAATCCTGAGGTCCTTCCAGAGTCAAATTAGAGGACTTCAAATATTCTTCTCACTCCTCCTAGGTTCTTGAGGGAAGCCTATGAAAGAAGGGGTTGGACTCAATTGATATAGCTCAGATACTTAAGTCCATACATAGGTGTTTGCACCTATGCTTGACCCTCCTAGGTTGCAATGATACTTGGAAAAAGACCTGGCAGTATAATCAGTGAAGTATTTCTTTTACTCAGTAAATACCTAGAGCACTCTGGTCATATAAAAGGCACTGCCAGTTCCATGGACTGCATGAAGTAATCTCTGGGTTGGCCACCTTGGATGTGAGCACCTTCACTGTAGACACATGAGGTGGGAGAGAGGAATCTGACAAAAAGGTTCCAGATTCCAAATGTAATTTTCTGCTAAGTAGAACCCTCTGTCATGAATTTTATTTAAATACTGTTGCTTTAAATAGAGTTAAAAATTTAAAAAAAAAAAGAGGAAAGGAAACCCATTATATTTTTTTTTTCTTCCCCATGCCCCTCCTCTCCCCTCGCCCCCTCCCCCCCTCCCAGTTTGGTAGAAGGAATAAAAAAGGGAAGGTACAGTAAAAGGGAAATATTTTTCACAGAATGACTTGAAAGAAACAACAGTTAACTCTCTTCTTTGATCAGGAAGAAAATATAGCTCTTCACTGGATACTGTAGTAATGAAGTAAATGAACTTAATGAAGTGAAATTATAATAAATCCTACTCTTCATAGAATAGTATCCAGATGGAAAATATATAGACGTGCCACATGAAATGCTAGTCTTGTTACATTCCCAAGAAAAACCCATTGCTAAATAATTTCCAGAGTCAGAGGTTTAATTTTTTTCTGCTGTGTCCTTTTATGTATCCCTCTCTCCTCGTTTCCATCTCTGACATTAGACATTGTACTCCTCCACTCAGTCCTCTGCCTTCTTCTATTGTGCCTCTTTTCAGGGAGTGCTCTTAAAAAGCCTTTTTATCATGCTAACCTTCAGCTTGTTTGGAGATCTCTCATAGAAACTAATTTTCCATCTTGCTAATGAAAAGGCAGTTCTATAGGGAAAAGAAAACATTCAAGAAAATGTAGTTAGTGAAGAGGCTGAGAGCCATTCATACCTGAATGAGTCATTGATATGTCTATACCTCAGAACAAAAAAGTCAAGGACCAATTTCTGGCCCTGTGGCTACGTGAGGGTGGCTTGCATCCACTGCTGCTTGAAGAGCATTGTCTATCAGAATTTTCCTGGCGACAGTTTATTGTCTGGGTCCAAAGCTGAGCCAAAAGAGAACTATCAGTTTGCTGGCTTTAGTTCTTACACTTTCTTTTACATTTATTCCAGCGTTAACAGAGAACCAGTGGCTTTTACTCAAGTCAGAGGTTGAGCTATGAAGAATCACAGAATGGGTAAGGTTGGAAGAGGTCACAAAGGGGACATTTGGCCCAACCTCCTTTCTCAAGCCAGGTTATTCTAGAGTGAGGAATATAATGGATTTTTAAACCTGGGTTATGCAGATGATCATCCGTTGGTTACAATACTGTCCACTGGTCATCATAATAAATCTGAAAACATCACCTTCCTCATGTGTCACCAATATACTGTTATTTCTGCTTTTAGGAATATGTTTAGATACTGTGTAGATGGGTATTAGATGGCTTTGTATGCAAATAACTTTAAAAACCCACAACATTTGAGCTTCTGCAAATATTTGGCTTATATTTTTGGTCTGTCTGCACAAAAATGTTTGGCTTCAAAGATGGTAGGAAAAAAAAGTAGCATTCAGCCACAAAGTCTTAATGGAAAATAAATGTTGGGTCTTTCTTACAAGATTAATAAGATCAGAGGAAACTTTTACTTTAGAGCTCTTCAGTGCCTATTGCAGCTAGTCAGTGTCTTTATTTCTCAATTTGCCTATATTCTCTCTTCCTACTTTCTGCTCCACCCTCATTTTCTCCCTAGAACAACCATAAAATTGCATTTACAGCAGATTTGTAATGCTCAGAAATGCAATTTAGATTCTTTAAGTGAGGCTGTCTCATTCTAAAATGAGAGGTCTCTCAGTGTTCTTTTTTTTTTACCTGGCATACATCTAACCCTGCTCATTCAGAATGGCAAGTACGATAAATGTGTCAAAAACATTCACATCAAAACTATGTGATATAAGTTGTTATTTTGACTTCTGTTGACACCTCCTGTTCTCTTTCACCCAGATGTTTCCATAAAGTAGCAGAATTTTTTTTTTTTCTCCCCGAAAGTAGAAACAGGCATTTCTGTTTCTAGTGAAACTGAAAGTCTTTCCTTCCTCTATTACTCTGCACGCAGGTGCTTTTATGCAGGTGAACATTTCTTTAGTGGAACTACCTTTAAGACCTGGGAAGGCTTTTGGTCCAAACATTGCTTTGAATCACAGTGAACCAGCTACAGAATTTTAGTTCATACAAATCCTTATGTGCATTTCCAGATATTTAGTTCAAACAGATTGCTCTCCACACAGAAAGATCAGCCTATCACGAGATAAAAAGTCAGCATTTCGTAGGCCAACAGGTGCATTTTTATGGCTTTGTAGTCAGAGTATTAAAGGTGTCTAGATACCTAACTGCTACTGAAGTAATTGGCTTTTATATACCTGAAAAGGGAAATTTCTAGTGATTTTTGACCCGAAAGTTGAAAACATCAACAGTTATCCCCAAGGCTCTATGTCTTGCAAGACATGCAGCCATGACTTGGAAACTCAGGATCCTGCTGTCAGGTACTGAAGAAAGAAGCCCCATCCCTGGAAGTGTTCAAGGCCAAGCTGGATGGCACTTTGAGCAGCGTGGTGTAGTGGAAGATGTCCCTGCCCATGGCAGGGGGTTGGAATGTGATAGTCATAAGGGTCCCTTCCAACACAAACCATTTCATGGCAGATCCCTGGTTCTATGAAAGTTACTGTGGCCACCAGCAAAGAGATGCCCAGACTAGCCACAATGAATACCCAAGAGAGGAGTTAGGACTACCCTCAAGGACAGGTAACCAGCCAGGCATCTAATTATGGATGTGAAAATGAAGTCTATTTTTCACTCAGCATTTTCTAACTTTATCCTCTCTTGAGGTTAAAGGTCTAACTTGTGCACCCAGACAAAGCTGTCCTTAAAAGTAATAAATTAAGCACAGATGAGGATACTCATTTAGCAATTGAACTTTTTTTCAGTCCCTGAAGCAGACTTCAATCCTTTGATCTTTTTCTCAGAGGAGTACCATATCCATGAAGATAGTACAGGTCTGGGATATATCTACCTCCCTTCTCCACATCCTCCACATTCACCCCAGCCTGTGAAAGACTGTGTCCTAAAATCCATCTTGTAAATATTGTCATAGTCTTAAGACGAGGGAGATGTCTTTGTAACAACTAAGTTAAACCAGAATATTTTACCCAGTGCTTCCTGTTTTAAAACCAATACCTTAAATTAGAGCAATCACACTTAGAGGGAAAGACAGACTAGATTTAAGGACTGGTCTGCATGGTAAATCCACCACATACATTGGCAAAGCTGTTTCAGTGATTAATTGCCCCCACTGTTTAAAAAATTGCATCTTGCTTCCTGTTTGAATTTTCCAGTGCTACTTCAATTGTTTCAGTCAGAAGTTTCTTAACTTCTAGGTTCTGGCCACAACAGGAAACAGAAGTGCCAAAATACCATGAAAAAAATATTTTTGTCTTGTTTTTCCTCCCTCAGAAGGAGAAGGAAGCCATGAAACTAGTGAAAAAGAAACTAGAGATTTGCTTGGTCTGAACACGGCTTCACCTCTAAGCAGAGGCTGCAGAGGCTTTATTTAACTTAATCTCTAGTTATCAAATCTGCCTCAACAGTTTTTCTCCAAAGTTTCTGAATCAAAGATATACACCAGGTAAAGGAGCTCATCTCAGATGAATCACTGAGACAGGGATTCAAACAGCATTAGCAGCTGAATAAATCCTTACACTCTTTTCCACTGCTGCTAAAAAATTTGGCAAATTTCTCAAGGCTGGGATTAATCAGAATTCCAGCTCTTCTTGATTTGGGTCTTTCTGCTGCACCTTGTTGTATTGCAGTGTTTAACTATGCATTCATCTAATTCCTTCCCGTGGGATTGCAGGGAAGCTAGCTCTGCTCTGGGCATGTTATTCCATGCTGTTTCACTTTCTGCCTGTGTGTTTCTCTGCAGCAGCTGGCAGGAGAACATGCAGAAAGGGCACTTCGTGCACCCCGGGAGAGTGAAGCATGTGTTTACATCTCTTCCTGAGCCTGGGTCAGAGCAAAGGCACTGTACCACATTGTTTGTTTTATACTGACTCCTTAACACCAGGGTCCGAGTTTAGCTTTTCCTGCAAGAAACCTTTTAGTGTCAGCTCAGATTCAAGGTTAAAAATCTGGTCATGTGTAACATCGTGCACAATATTTGAATTGTTAGGAAGCTGAAAATACTCGGGACTTCTTATAACTTTCTTTCCTCACTGCTTTCCTTTTAATGTGCTGCTTTAATAGCAGGACAAATGTGTTATGTGTTTCAGTTTACATGTGGTTCTACCATTAAGCACCTGGACTTGAAGTAGTTTCTTCCCTGAGGATTTCAATGAAGTCTTTGCCCCAGTTTCAGGATCCAGGTTACTACAAGTTAGCCATGTGCCACAGCAGTATTAGCTCAGAGAGTGCTGTAGCTGTTTGCACTGCAAATGCAGCTCTCCCGACAGTCATAATAAAAGAAATCAGCTTGCATTTCTTTAATGACAAAGCCTCCCTGTGTATTAATTTGGTTCTACATGACTATACATCTTGTCAGAGCAGCCCCACAAATGTGAAAACATACAGTAAGAGAATTCTCAGTAAAGTAATTTATGACCTTTTGTTCTGTGCTGCACGGCTTTACTTCTGTTCAGGAGAACAGAAAGGCTCCCTAGAAAGGAATACACTTATAAAATAATTTCTTGGCAAAGTAAATTATAAGATAAACTCAGATTTCCAGTGCCTTTTTCAAAATATAATCCGGTTCTCATTTTAGTACACATACTTTGTTTCCTGGGCCCAATGTCTACTTGAATTTTTGATTTAGGTTCAGTGCATCACAGAGCTAGGATGTGTACTATTATGGACTGTGTTCCTCTTAGTAATTCAAAAAGGCTATTTTGTTAATCCATAAATGTTGTGATAACCTAGCATAGCAAGGAAAGACACAGTAAACTGGACACTGAAGTTATGACAGTATCAAATGGGAATACAGAATGGAATTTGGACTGGAATCTAACATTCAGTTTGGAATTGAGTTTAGACTAAATTATTGAATGAGTGTCACTTGCCAAGAATTAATTCATGCCCTTTCTTTTTATTCTCTAAAATCAAACTGGCTCTTTTATATAAGAAATGCCTTACTGACAAGTTACTGATTTCTTTTTAGTTTCCCTTTTCACAGGTGGGAGGAACTTATCTTTTCTAATCCAAGAATTTCTGGATAATGTTATAGAATATGTTATGTTATAGAACAATATGTGTTATAGAATATTATGAAGTATAATATAGAATAGAATGTTATAGAAAGCTATGTAATTAGGTAAGTCTATGCCATAAGTTAATCTTGATGATTATAATAGCCCTTTTGGCCTAAAATTCTATAAAAATCATGTTGTTATTTTAATTCATTTTACATAAGATGTGCTAGAATATACCCTTTGAAAAGACTTGCGCATATAGAAAAATGTGTAGCAAGTGAGTTAGCAACTTTGCTGCTGTAGAAAACACTTTTAACATCTCATTCTTTTGGATAAGGATGATTCATCAGGGATCGTTTGCAAATCTTGGGGATTTGCAAAGTGGTGTCTTTGTGTAAGAGACAGCAAACAAAAATCCAGAGTGCTAGTGCTTGTCAGCTTGATGCTTATAAATGCTTCTATTCTGAGCATTGGGTTTTGAAAAAGAAAAAAATAACCCTCAGCACTGCAATAAGGAGTGTGACTTCAAATATGAGCTCTGTTGCCAGCCTGAAAACAGACTATGGAGTCGAAGGTGGGGCCATCCCAACAATAGGTTAGATGCACAGGCACCTTTTCCACCCCTGTGTTTCTCACAGAGCAGGTTCATGTTACGTGACTCCATGGTTCCAGCCAACAGGTTTTCCACAAAACCCATCTCACCAGCTGTCAGGCTCACAGTGATCCTAAATCTGAAATATCTGTCCAACCCAAAATATCCATTAGTCCTACATGGTGTTCAGTTTTAGATTCCTGTTTGCTTAAAGTTCTGCATGGAC
This sequence comes from Xenops minutus, assembly GCA_035221455.1. Lineage (NCBI taxonomy): Eukaryota > Metazoa > Chordata > Aves > Passeriformes > Furnariidae > Xenops > Xenops minutus. The sequence continues at coordinate 68,897,295 of JAWWEE010000085.1, read as the reverse complement.
TGAAGCGCTTCAAAGGAATGTGGCTAAAACAGTCATGCCCACACCAAGAAAAATACTGCCCGTGGTTTCTTGCATCAGTAACTGGTGGTATCTCAGACATATCTTGATGTTTAGAAATGACCTCGCCTTGAAGGCTAAAATGAAATCTCAGTTGCTGACATTGATTTGGCTTTAAAAACAGCAATTAAACAAACATCAGGAATGTATAGCCAGAGACAAATATTCAAATGGGAAGAGAGACTCTTTCATTCCTTTTCCCAGCCCTCTGGCCCTGGAAAACCCTATGGTTTCCCAGCAGCCCAAGCTCTGTCAGTAAGTCCATCACAGTGTTCTGAGTGTCAGAGCTCATTTGTGGGAAATTTTCAAGCCATGCTTGTTTGGTTTTCCTCTTCCTGTTTGACTTGTATCTTTAAATAATGTGGTTACTTCACAACAGCTTGTTTTCTGACTGGGGCACAGGGCATATTTTTCTAGCAGATAAAAAAACTTCCCACAATTTGCCTTGTGTTATTTCCCCTTTTGAAGGGAGAGCTGATAAATTCAGGGTAATATGTAATAGATGCTTTCCTGTTTTTACTTATTGCTATGTCAGGCTTGTCAGCCACAAATTTATTAGCTCGTTTTGTGGCTGTAACGTTTAAAAAAGAGAGAGTAAGCAGTACTCTTACACTGAAGAAAAAGTGTGAATAACAGTGCTTATGTTGTATCTTGCTCCATAGACCAGCACTGGAGAGGGATGGTAGGTCTTACCTATATAGCTATCTTGGTTTTAAAGTTTGTTTCTTCATTTCTTCTATTCTCACTTTCTGAGCAAATGGTAGGAAGATAGGAATAGGTGTCGGCCTTAATTTCATCAACCTAAAAATGAGTTGATCTGACTGAGCAATCACTGAAGCTCCCTCTGCAATCAGTGGAGTCAGGGGATCTTCATGAGCTGATATACTATATTTATTTTGGGATAGGATAGGTTATTCTCTAGTCTTCTTATCTCCTCGCTGTATGTAGGGAAAGCCTGTCTGATTAAATAATCACAAATAAAGTAGCAAAATTCAAGGAGGTGACTGTCTCACTTCATGAGGTGGCCATGGAGCAAAGAGAAATCTAAGGAAAAAAAATGTGATCTCAAGTTATTTCTGCCACATTAGCCCAGTAGTGCTCCTGATATTCATACATCCTTTCTTCACCTTTCTCTGCTTATTCTACTGTTCAGTGTCTGATGGATATACTACCTTCACTTGACCAATACCTGTGGAACCAGTGCCATGGCCACTCTGCCATTCAATACAAACTACATTTACCCAGAGTGAACAACTCAGAACTAGTGAGGGATTTGTGTTTGGCTGTTGGTTTATTTTTTTATTTTATATTTTTTTGTCTGGAACCCAAGTTCTTTTTTATAGAGGGAGGATGTGAGTTGGGGTTGGAAGTTGTTGAAATGGTGTGTTGGACACAATGAAAGTGAGTAGCTTTTGTGGTACACAAAGTAAATACCACAGTAATGATGTTAGAAGAGCTAAAAGACACTACAAATCTCTTTACTGTGTGGTGAACCAGCTTCTGAATATCCTGGAAGTCTGGAGAGGTGTTAGAAAGTTGACTAAATGTGACAGAAAATCTGTCTTGCTGAGCTGGGTCATTAAAGAACTTGTAGGTGTGAGAAGGATTTGACTTGAATTTTCCCCTTTTATCCAGACAATGGGCAAAATGTTAGTGTCCCCTTGTACGTCACAGCAGCAATCAAATGCTTCCTTTTCTGGACTTTCTGAGTCATTTCAGGCTGCTGCCAAAGGTAGGCAGGAGGAGGGTCCGGTCCTGTTGAGCTGCTGTGCAGAAGGCACTGGAGTGCCATCAGATTCTTCTTCCTTAGATTGGTGTCAGTGGAAAAACAAACCTGACCAAGATAATAGTCTTGCCAACTGTGCCCACACAGTGATGTTTTGGGCACTTTTTGTCTTGGAAAACACCCTATTTTCTGTCCTACTCAAATAACACCCACCTACAGTTTCAGAGCTTGCATGCTGCACAGAAATCAACTTACTTCTACTGATTTTGCATCCCAGGAAATGTGTCCTTCTGATGTAAATTATCAAACATATCCCTTCTTCTAGACTGCTGATCAAAAGACCATAGTCACACACTGTAAACTGAACAGCACATAAGAATTGTGGGGCACTTTTGAGACAAGAGAGAATAAAGAGGTAGCAAATCATGATGTCCAAATTGAGTCAAGCCAAAGATCTCTTGTTATTAGTCTCCTTACTTTAACACTGGGTGGTAGCAAATGATAAGGAAAAGTGTAAAAAGCAGAGTGCCCCCAGAGTTGTTCCACAGTGATCTTTCCATGTGTCATCCAGGGTCTAAAATTTGGATTGAATAAAACTGCATCAGCCCCCAACAGCCATGATAAGCATTGGGCAAAAGATACTATTGGAACACTATTCTGAGCCAAAAATACATGTGATATCCACAATCTAAACATTTGTTCATGGCATCACAAAATTTTAGAAACAAATGTTTTTTCCTTCCATAGCTACTCATAGTGTGAGTGAGTGCATCCAGACTGAAGATTGTTTTTTACTGTTCAACAGCTCTTCCATTCTGAGTTCAATCAATTTAGGCACTTCATTTCTTCCACTTTATTGACTGTGGATCCCACCAGTATTAGCCCTGAGTGAAACACCTAAATGGGGACAAATTTTTCTATTCTTTCTAAGAATTTCTTGAAAATTAAGACAGTGTTATTTGCTTTACCATTTTCCATAGTCAATGGCATTTGTATTACCTGTGATATCGCTATATTGAAGAACTGGCAAAGAAATCATTGCTGAAATCACTGAAAAATAAACCATTTATGGACCACTTTATAGTCCAAACGTATTTTTGTAGGAAAAAAATCTTAATCCCTTTATCCTGGAAAAACTGTGATGAAATGGAAGTGTAGTTTTGCAGTGCTACAGAAGGAGGAACCTCTGCAGTGCCACTATATTAAACTTCAAAGTATGTTAGAATTTACTTTCCATCCCTACACCCAGACACAAAGTCTATACATTAGACACATAAAACGAAAACACTTTCTAATCGAAATAAGAAAAGGGCTTTGCTCCTTGTTCAGCAATTAAGAGGCTCAGTTATGGAAACATTGTATGTTCTTCGATTTGAAAAGAACGAAGTTCCTCCTGGAGCCTGAAGTTATTAAATCCACATTAAAAGGACGTGGCTCACAGAAACAGTGAAGTCATACATCTGAATGGAACAGCACCATAATCCATTTCTATCACATGTTGCGTTTTCCAAATTACAGCTCTTCATAGCTGTAGATTGAAGGTTGTATTTTTCTATTTAGCTAACAGAAAATAAACCTCTACTGATTTTCCACCAGCAGTTCATAAATCACTGTAAACATAGAGCTTATCTAAAGGTTTGTGAATACATACTTTTTCAATTTAGTGTCCAAGAGAGAAACAGCAAAACAAAATACTCAGTTTTGGTCTAAATTAAATGCTTCACATGACCCAAACTGTACATTTCCCTTTTTTATTTTTTTCATCTGTTCAGTGATAATAAGCAATTTTGAAACTGAAGTACCAAATAATTTTGTTTTGAAACTACTAAATGTTTTATGCAGAAATGTTCCACTTTCCGGACTGAACTACTCATTCCAAAACAACAGATAAACTTATCAAGGTGGAATCAGGGTCTTTATGGAGATGCTTGCTGCATGGATCTCAGTCAATGACCATGAAGTAAACAGAGAACATCCTGACTTGATAAAAATAAAATATTTCTTAGGAGAAAGGCAGTGAAGCACTGGAAGTGCCCCAAAGAGTTTGTGAAATCTTGGTCCTTGGAAGTTTTGAACACTGAACTGGACTACTCCTTGAGGAACGGAGACAAATTAATTGTTGACTCTACTTTGAAGTTGGTCTACAGGTCTCATGAAATTCTTTACAACCTAAAATATCCTGTGATTTTATGAATTTTGCAGAAACAATTAATTTGCATTAATCCCAATCTGTATTGCTCAGGAAATAAATTTATTCAACCAAGGACAAACTATTTAAAATTGGTCTATGGCTTAAACCTGAAGTATAACAGGGGACATTGTAATGAATTTGTTGGTGACAACACAGGAGAAAATTTTATGTTCAGCAACATTTAGATGAGAACTGGTCACATATACCCAGGGATCAAGTTCCTTTTCCAGGAAAGGGTTGCTAATTTTTGTTAGTTGCACTGGAATATTCTGGAACTTTAATAGTGTATAGTCTTGGATATGGTTAAATCTTTCTAAAAAAACCCAAAATACAGATTTTTTTTCCCCTTTTTTTTAAAAAAAAAATGAATATTGTAGTCAATTTTTTGTTCTCAGGAACAATTTTTCCTATCCTTGTTGCAATTTTCTTTGGAAGAGAAAGAAAGAACATTGAACATATCACGAAGTACATTTTCTGAATCATTGTTCTTCCTTCATGGATTGCTACTAAAATAAATGGGAAAACATTGTGTTTTACTGTACAGAAGTGGAGCTGTCTGGCTCAGCCTGGCTTTCTGGTACTTAAACAGAGCTTATAAAAAAGAGAGAGAGGAACTTTTTACATGGGCATGTAGTGTTAGGACAAAAGAGAACAGTTTGAAACTGAAAAGGGAGAGATTCAGATTAGGTGTTAGGAAGAAATTATTTACTTTAAGAGTAGGCAGACACAGGTTGGGCAGAGAAGCTGTGGCTGCTCCATCCATGGAAGTGTCCAAGGCCAGGCTGGACGGGGCTTGGAGCAACCTGGGAGAGTGGGAGGTGTCCCTGCCCATGGCAGGGGAGTTGGAATGAGATGATCTTTAAGGACCCTTCTAACACAAACTGTTCTATGACTTCGTGATTCTACAGTTCTGTGCAAATAAACTTTTGGAATAAGTCACTGTTTGAATAGGCAGTTTCAGGTACTGAGTCAGAATATGAAGTTGAATTACTAATATTTATGGAGAACATTCCCCATTCAAACCTGTAAGAGTGGACGCCCTACCTTGTCACTCAACAGACTCTCGAGTGGTACCAGAAGGTTCTGGATGTCCTGGTGGTTTTCTTCTCATTGTCAGCTCTAACACAGTAATTTGGAAAATTACAACACTTTCAAGACTATGATTCTTGAAAAGAAAAAAAAAAATCATAGAATTAATTCTATGCTTTCAACTACCAATAATTTGTCACCTGGCAAATTCTGGAAGAAACAGGCCAACTTCTGCAAATGAACTGTCTGTTCATATTTTGTCTCCTTCCACAAGATGAAGCTTCTTTCAGAGATCCTCAAGTCTTATTCAGAGGTCTCAAGACAGTGTTGACCAAACTAGCAAGCTTGAATGTTGTTATGCTATGCTGTGCTACATATACCAAAGACAAGAGTTAGCCCAGTGGTGTATGAACACAGCCAGGGAGCTTTCAGAGCCCACATGGCACTTTGTAGCATGGTATGGAGGTTGTGGCTCTGGTCAGTCCTGATTTGGGGAACACCTTCTACCATGACAAACTGATGTTCTGCTTTTTAAACTTCTAGTCCTATTGAGTGAGCATGAACCCTTTACCGCCTCTTGTGCCTCCCCCTTTTGTTATGTATACTGAGTTTCCTGTGTTTCATTGTGTCCTTCGACAATGATGATTCTTTAGGAGGGTACTAAGACCATCTACTCACATTAGAGTGAGCATTCCTGAATATTTTGGTGCAAGTCAAAAAGTAATAAGAACAAAAAGAAGTCGAGGCTGGAGTCTATAGGCCAAAAAGCTCGGAAGAATGTGTAGTCAGAGAGATGGTACAGGAGTAGGGAATTAATTTGCATTATTCTGTTGCTTTTTCATTACTTCCTGCAGTGCAATATGAGTCGATGAGTCATCACAGCAGCAAGGACTAAATTTAGGGTATCTTTGAAGTAATGGCTCTTCACTGCCTACGCTACATGGCCTCTGTTTTCTAACTAAAAGGCTCCTGATTCTAATTGTGAGAGACTTTTGGCCTAATACAGGGTCATCAAGGTGAAATCATGACATTCAGGAAATAACCATAAATCCCCGTGCTTTGGCAGTGTTCTTAGAACCCATACAATATAAATCAGATGTTATGGTTTTCTTCTGAGTCATGGTTCCTAATGTATTCCTGTAACTGTAAACTAATTATTATGGACAATAATTGCAGTGACAGAGTCAGTTATGGTTCTCATCACTGCATTTTCACTAGCTAACATACATTCATTAATGTTGCCAGCCATTAGCATAGCATATATGAGCTATTGGAGTTCTCAGGGGGATGATCTGCACACAAACCCTGCACACAAGTTAAAATTCAGATAGTTGTCTTTTAGACTCTCTATACACATCCTCATGCACCCACTTTTGTGATGACAGAGCCCAAAGTTATATTTTAATGATGGGGATTTATACCTGGCAGCCAAGTATCTGTGGAGCTCGAAAGACCAGAAAAATCTGTGAAGGAAAGCTGGCATTTGGCAAATGATGTCAGCCACTAAGAATCTTACAAGGCATATGATCAGAGTTCCCTGACTGTGAGCCAGTGATTCCTGAAAAAGACCAGCTGTCGGCCATGAAAAGGAGAGTGGCTCCTGGAATGGTGGCTGAGAGCTAAAAACTGCAGCAGTCTTGGGAAAGGCAGACCTTGGAGCCTTGTATTTGCTAAAGCACCTGCAGAACAGCATCAAAGAGAAAGGGAGGAAAAATGAGGGAAGAAAAAGAAAAGAATATTACAAAAGATTGTTAGGACTTGCCTGGGGGTTGGGGACCGTGAAATATCTTCCAGAATGGATCACTATGATAATGAAACTTTAGAACCCGATTAAAGCTCACAGCAGTGGGGAGAGGCAGCTCCATCAACTCACAGCTGTGGCTGAGCCTGGGAGGAAGGAGAGTTCTGCCTTGAAATCCACCCAGGGAGAACACAATGCTGGGAACATCTGGCAAGATGGAGGAATTAAAAGGGTCAACTAGAGTGGTAAGTAGGGGAATGCACTTGTCAAGCCCCAAGTGGAATTAGGCCAAAGGACTGTATAGCATGTGCCCAGATACACTGCAAGTCCAGCCCCCCTTCAGACTGGGGGTCCAGGGAACAGCAAAAGAAGGAAAAAGAATTTTCATAGGCATGACTCTCTGAGAGGGGGAAATCTAAAACCAGGTGACTTTTTGTGAAAAGTAGTTCACAGGATAGTTCACAGGAAATATTAAACAAGAAGTCCACAGAGTCAAATTCTAATGATTTTAATGCAAAATACATCTTAAGGAAAGTAGGAAGAATGAAACTTAGAAAGTGATGATAGACTACATTTCCTGAGGAAAATAAAAGCATATGTCCCTTTGGAAAGTGAATGTGTCAGGATAAAAGAAGTCCTGAGAGAAAGGACACTCAATCTTTGCTTCCTCTGCTTTTTTTTTTTTTTTTTTTTTTTTTTTTTTTTTTTTTTTTTTTTTTTT
>JAWWEE010000085.1:68855756-68889730 GCA_035221455.1 Xenops minutus | reverse complement strand
CTCTCTGTTGCATGCCAGAATCCTTGCAAGACTCCTGGCCATCTGAGGAAGGACACAAAGCAGAACTGCAGGTAACATGAATTGCTCATGGAGGTTTCTAGGGCATATTTAGAAGGAAAGAATTTTTAGAAAACTGCAGATTCAGAAATACATGACATTCTGTCCTTGTTGAGTCCAGTGGCTTTGTATTGACTGTTCTCCAGGCATGAGGGTGATTCTGAACAAAGGGCAACAGAACAGGGTGACCATGAGTACCTGCTCTGAAAAGAGGCACCACAAGGCATTTTTGTATTTTTATGTAGTTTTTGTATCAGGTCAGTTCAGGCTGTTTAGGATGATGGTGGACATCATTATGTCTCACAAAGTCCTTAGCCTGGATAACTAAGGACAACCTTATATCCTTGAAGATCCAGGATTTGGTTTCCTTTCTGACAAGTAATGAAAGTTAAATCCTAAAGTGAGAGATTCAGTGAAATCTTAGGATGGTTTTTAACACCTTATTCTTTGTGAATAGCCTAAGTTGGAGATCCCCCAAAAGCCGCTGTCACTCACAGAATTTAGTTCATTCGGAGCAAAGCTCAATTGGTCCAGACATGCATTTTCTTAGAAGTTTGGAAGAAAAATGTGTTACTCTCCTGTTCCATAAAACAAGTCTAATGAGGGATGGTGGCAAGGCAAACTGTTGGGAAAGGCAATTTTACCTTGGGAAAAAATCTTCCCCTGAACTGATGGAACCTGAACTTTAGGGCCTCTGTTTTCCTCCCTCCACCCTACCTAGGAAATTTATACAGTTGAAAAGAAATCTAAACAATTGGAGGGAGATTTGGCTGGGAATTCTGGGGGCTGGCAAGATCCTGCTCCCTTCCTAGCTGCAGTCATTTATGATCATTAAAACTAGTCTCTCTAGGAAAAAAAAAAAAAAAAAAAAGACAAAATGTGGAAGTGCATGAATCATACATTCCAAGCAGTAAAAACATAACATTATAGAAGCTAGACTGTATGATTTTCCTGTCCCTCCCCCACTTCGCCTCCATTCCCTAACTTTAAATAGAGAGAAAAAAACTGCAGAAAAGCGAGACCAGGGATTAAGTCAGTCAAGAAAGGAATCAGAGGAGCTGCTCTGAGATCTGCAGGCAAAGAAAACAGTGAGCAGCAAAACAAATAATACAGAAACATGTAGGGGAAAAAAAAAAAGAAAAAGGCATATTAGAAGAGTCACAATGACTTTATCTAATTTTATTTGGAATCCCTTATTGCGTTTTGTTCTTTTGACCCTGAAATATTATTAGGATCTCACACATGCATTGCAAGAGAGGATCCTCCACCTTCCAATCTAAACAGACAAAACGGAGGGAGATGGGAGAGGAAAAAGCCAAATGCTAAAGACATTTGTGGCTATTCACTTTTTCAGGGACAGAACAACCTGGAGGCCTACAAGGGATGATAATTCAGTTTTGAGAATACAGTGCCCTATTTATATTATAGATCACTGCATTGAAAAGTGCAGCCTCCATGCACAAGTGCTCTAACCTTAAGAAGAAAAGTGCACAAACTTACCCATTTGTCACATTTTCCTCCCTGGATCTGTGTTATCCTAATTTATGTATCAGTCAGTTGGATTAAAATTGAGTTAAATTCAAGAGTAACCACAGTTATAGGGATGGCTTTTAGCTCTGTTTTAACAATTTGTCATCGTATTTTCTGGAGGACGTTTTTGCTACAGCTGATGACATTTAGGTCTGATAGACTTTGTGAAATGAAACAAAACTAAGCAAAAAGCCAACGCAAAAAAAGGACAAGCAGTGTTTTGCTCATTTTGCTTTCAACATTTCTATTCTTATTTGGAAAAATCCACTCACCAAACTGAGTGAAACTTTATCTCCAGCTGGCACAGAACATCATGGATTCATTGACATAAATGAAGTTTACACCTGCTGTGGATCTGGCTCAATGAACAGACATGTATGAAACCTTACACTAAATAGAAAAGGGGGCAAAGTAGTGTAGTGTTATTGTCAAGCCCCTCTCCCAGTGAGTGCACATGTGCTTTTAGAGAGGTCAGTAATGTGAGTTTCCCTCAGAGGAAAGGGAAGTAGGTTTGACCAAGCAACTCTGGTGAAGAAAGCCAGGAAGCTGCCAAAGCTGGAAAGAAGATATGAAATAGGTGTCAACATATTAATGATGGTTCTTTAGAATCAAATCCATTGAAATTGGCAAATTTTAGATTTTCTATGTTTTCTTTTTACTTTCACAATTTAGCCTAAATCCCTGTGCTATTTAATGGAGAGGTTTCAGTCAATTAGAAGGTTAATGACGTTTCGATCCACTCTTTATTATATCCAAATGATTTTGGAAGGTGATTTTGACTAAACCCCTAGGTTAGAAGTGACCATTATGGAGTCTGATGAAGGGGGAAATTTTAAAGTCAGAGCAGCCTAATAAAGGAGACAACATTTGAGTCCAGTGGCTTGTTACAGGCCCTAGTACAGCTCTGCTGCATGATTGTGGGACAGACTTCACACCTTTCCATGCCTTGCTTCCATGCTTCCACTTCTAATGCACACCTGCTGTGACTGTCTTCCTTTCAACAATAATCTCTAATGAGAACCGAAAAGCCAAAGACCCCAGCCTGTTCCTGCTCAAGAAATCTGAGATTTTAGATAAAAACTCAGTTGATTAGAAAGTTTATACCCTAACCCCTTATCTTAGGGTCACTGAACCACCCTGAGACTTTACACCAATACTTTAAGTTATCCATTGAGTGGTACTTTTCATGAGGAGTTTTGTTAAAAAAAACCCCAACAAAACAAACTGGTCTTTTTAAAGGCAGAACAAAGTCTCATATGAGGGATTTGGATAATCCGTAAAAAAAGGATGTCTACGCCCAAAACAACAGCCAGCATCTGAAATGTTATGACAAACTCAAGGTTCATTTTCCTGTTCTGAGCACAAGAAAACATAAAAGTTGAGTGACTCATCCCAAAATATGATGATAGCCTAGTAAGACTGTCCGCAGTATACGGGCTTTGGGCTCTTATGTGACAGAAAGAGAATAGTAACTGGCCCAGTGTTGACTGAAAGCTGAAATCAGGAAGATGATAAGAGCTTGTGGCCAGTGTTCCATGCTGAAATATGGCTTTTAATAGTTCTGCTCTGGGAAGATGAGGACACGTGCAAGAAAATATTTTTGAGGACATCTGGAAACACAAGTTGCAGCAGACAGAGGCATTTTTGTCCCTGATGCAGGGCTCCTATTTTGGCACCCCCTTAACACTCCTTTTCCTGCCAAATCCAATCTGGTAATATTCCTCACAATGCTGGACATCAGGCCCAACAGTGAAGATCATGAGACTATGTAAAAATAGTCATCATTAAATCATTTCGACCAAAGCATATAATCTCAGAATTACAGAATGTCTTGGGTTGGAAGGGACCTTTAAGACCATGTAGCTCTTTCCATGCATGGTCACCAAGGGAAGAACATCTTGGGTGCAACTTCTAGGAGAGTTTGGTGAGAAGGGGGAATGGAACTAAAATGTCAAAGAATATTAACATATAATAGCAAATATAGGTAAAGTTTAAATCAGCATTTTACTTCCCCAATTGATTCTACTGCGACTGCTGAAACTACGAGCCTTGGATTATCTACTGTCAACAGTAGCTGCTGACAGGAGAAGGAAGAAAAGGTCCCATCCCAGTTTTCTTGAGCAGAGTGCACTAATGTGGTACATCTTGGACTCACCTGCCAGCAGGGATGTAATTCACAGACCTGTGTGGCACTTTGTTCTTGCAGCATTGTTTTGCTTTGCAGCTCTGCAACACTTAGACAGAATTGGAAAGGCTAATTTCAGGAAAAAAAAAATCAAAACATTAGTAATTCTTGCTTCTTAAAAACAATCTTTTTATGCTTCTTTGATCAGTGGCTAGTTAGAACTATACTGTGTATCTTCTTCTGACAAACAATTTCCTGTGACAATATTACAGGGTCCTCTGATATGCACATTAAATCTAAATTAGTGTATTAAATGTGTTAAACTGTGTGCAACTGTCAGCTAATCTGACGTTTATTTCATGCACCTGATATACTGACACCCACATCTTCAACAGAATCTCAGTTTTGTTATACTTCTAGTATGGGGGATATGTGTATTTTATAGAGTGCAGTATAAAAATTCTTGTATTCTACTTACATATAAATGGAGTTGAATATACCACAGATGCTGCAATTATATTCAGAATGATCAGCTGAGGTTATCTGGAATTCTGATGTGGATTAACTCTTTCTTTCCATTTCTAAGGCTGCATAGTCCAATCACAAAACACAAATTCTTTGAGAGGAAAGCATATACCTATAGAAAACCCCACTTCTGGAGACCTGACTTAACAGCAGGCAGCCTAAGCAATCTGTCCAGTGTAGCAAGGAGACATTATTGCATGCAACTATACTTGCAAAAATACATGGTTTAGTTAATGGAAATGTGAGTACAGTCATCATTTTGAGTCCCAGGAACGTATACAAAGTAACACGTAAATAAATGGAAAACCAAAAGCCAAATAAGAACTAATTTGTGTAACTAGATTACTCTGAAACTCTGTTAAAACTAGGTTTTACAAAACCATATTGATGCATTAGGCAGGTAGAGCTTGGGACATGGAGCTACAGGTTACAGATTTTTATCTGATAAGAAGCAGGTGGTCTGAAAGCTAGAAGAGATGACTTGTGATGTTGTCAATATCCTGTAGGGTCACCATATATTTTTGTCCCTGTTTTCCCACTGTTTAATGAGGACCATTAGGTTATCATTTTTAGGAAGTCACTTTGAAATCAACATTTGAATTATGCTGTACAAAAAACGTAGATGTTATTTGCTGCAGGTTTTATAGACTATAGATTGTAGGAACACCAGTTGGATATAGATCACTCTGTAGAGTTTGGGACAACATCTCTTTAGGATTTCTAGGTCCATTCTGAGTTTTCTGTATTGGGTAGAAATTCAGTGGCACTACATTAACAAAGGAATCATAGAATCATAGTATGGTTTGGATTGGAAGGGACCTTAAAGACTATCTTGTTCCATTTCCTTGTCATGGTCAGGGACACCTTTTACTAGACCAGGTTACCCAAGGTCCCATCCAGCTTGGCCTTGAGCACTTCCCAAGGGAATGGCTTGCTATCATGTATGAACAAGATACTCCTCTAAAAGAGTTATCATTTTTAGAAATACTCTTGTGCTACTTACGAGAAACCCAAGGAGAGCAACAACAGTCAGAACCTGTTTTACTGGGGCAAAGAAGAGGTGGTGAAATGCTTACAAGAAGATAGCCTGAGTTACTTTTACAAGCTGATCTTACAACAGAGTACACATCTTGCCCACGGTAGATAAAGCCTTTCAGGGTTTTTTTGAAAGAAACTAAGAAGGTTTAAGGAAGACCCTAGTAACTGCCCAGGGAAACCGAGGAAAATAGCTACCTTCTGTAGATCAGATGAGAAAGATGGTACCTTGGCTCAGAAATGCCCCTGCCTCCCAATCTCTGAATGTCTCAGCACCAGGACAATTACTAGACTATCCAGGAGTATGACTCTCTGTTCACAAGCACCATCTATGTACCATTGTTTTACCATCACACATAGGTTAGAGAGCATGGCAGAGGTAAAACATTTGCCCAGATTGTTATAGAAAATTCAACTATTAATACGTTTAATTTAAACCCAAAATTTACCACAGAAAAGAGGATTTGAATTTTTCAGGCATTTTTCTTACACTAGCAAAGTGACATAAATCTCAACTGCTGAATAAGTAGCAGGGAGACATGTCCACTGGGATGCTGCCAGGGGATAGTTTCAACCTGTCTCTGTTGACAACCATGACATAGATTCCCCATGCACAAAATCTGGGTACTCCTTTCCTTAGGGAAAAATGAAAAATAATTTAAAAAATAACTAGAAGAATAAAGAAATGCTGAAAAATATTTGAAAAATTGACACAGCTCTTCTCACTCTCTCTCTTGCTTCCAAAGAAACCTTGGTAACATATCTGTCCTTGGTTTTTACAACAGAACTCCCTTCCAGTCTGAGAGATGGTACTATGCCAAGCGTAAAACTATCAGTGTTGGTGACACAATACATGATTTATGGGCAGCCCAACTTATAGTCCTCCTGCTCTTCCCAAGACCTTCAGCTTCACTTAAGGTTCTCCTCTGGGGATCTTGGAAGTTGCAGAAGTTCCTCTCACAGCACTACTATGGATCTTGGGCTTTGGAAATACCCAGATAAGGAACGAAGCAACGACAGTACTTCTGCTTGTGAAATGCCATTTCTCCACAGTACCCATATTTCAGAACATTCCTTTGGGAATATTACCTTTTTCAGTCACCCAGTTAATCATGGAATGAGGGAGGTGGGGACCAAATCTTCCTCAGAGATGTGTGAAGGGGATCCCATCACTTACCCAAACACAGCTAGGGAATTTTATTCAACCATGGTATCACCAGGCTTTTTGTTTGCTAAGAAAAATTTTGCCTGGCCCACTCTGGGCCCTTTAACTCCTAAATTGCAATATCACAAAAGAACTTAAGCTCAATTTCTCCATGCAGTGATCTCAAAACTTCTAAAGCATTTTCCAAATGACAGCAATTGCACAATGTTCCATTAATCACAGCTGACAAATTCTCCTGAGCAGCCACTGATTGATCCTGATGTTGTCAAACTTTCTTTTTCTTTTGACGTCTCTCTGATAGGCATCTCTGTTTAGTGCTTTTGTGACCTTTCTGCTATATTGATCCACACAAATCACAGGGAAGAGAGTGGTTTTATTAAGGGGCAAAGTGTATAAGAACAGGTCAGATGGTTACTGGGGCCTCCAAACACCTCCATTTTAATGATTGATTAGTGGGAGCATGGAGAAAGACCGAAGTACATCAAAATTAGCAAATTATAAGGTCTCTACAAAGAGGTTCTTATAGTCTCTTTTCACGGCTCCTATTGAAGTTTCCTATCTTGTAGTGTTGATGTGCAATGTGACTAGACTTTCTGTTGCAAGTGGAGACAATTTACAGCAACAGGTTTATTGAAAAATTTGTCAGGCCCATGCAGTGAATTTGGTGGTGTAATTTCTGTGGGGGCAGGTTGTGGCATCAGTAACTGCCTTTCCTTCAATGTGCCCTTCACATATTGGGTGACCACATGAAGGAGAGGGTCCCCACCCTTAGAGAACTTGGTGGCTCCATAGTTTCAGGATTAGGACTATGTGCAGCACAGAAAGTCTTGCTTTATTCCATTTTCCTCCTTTTCTCCTTGTGGATCACTTCAAAAGATTTGTTGTTCAGAGGGATATGTTAAACAGGGAGAACAGGCTAGTTGAGAAATAATATGCAGGCTGAGTTTCTGAACACTTAATTTTTAATCATTCTTTCACTTCAAAACCCTGTGCATTTAATATGGAGAACACACATGTGAATGTGCATATGAGTGAATCCCTTTCCTGAAAAAAAACAATTTTACCAGTATATTTTAATAAGAATGGCCACAACAGCTAGTTTATCTGATAAACCTGTTGAAGATACTGAATATTCTGAATTCTGTTATGGAGCCATCAGCTCTGGTTTATAATGAAAATAAGTTCAGTGCAACAATGTTCTCACACCATTAAGAAAAGAAATGGTGGTCCTTCAAAATGAGTAGGATACATTTCCTTTAATCCAGTTTAGCCTTGTTTAGTGTCTAACATAATCAATATCATTCAGAGTGTGATAATGTTCCATATTTAGTTAGCAAGCAACTTATCTCCACTGTGTTTATTGGGATCGCTGGTTCTTAAGTTCTTGTATTTTCTTCCCAAACACCATAATAAATAATAAATAAAGGTATAAGTTTATAATAGATTTTTTAAGTTTAGTTTTAAGCTAAAATTTATAATTTAATCATAAATAAACCAAGCTATTATCTCATGGGAAACCCTAAAAGTTCTGAGGAAGACAAGAAATCAAGACTACTGAAAAGAAATATGTCATATCTCCCACCCCATCAGTACTTTTTGCTGTTAGATGAGAACACTTAGTATAAATTGTTTCACGAGAGCCTGATCAAAACACAATAAAATATATTTTATCCTCCAATTCTTCACCTCACTAAGAATTTAATTGAAATCACCACAGATTTACAAAATGGTTGCATTTGCTCAGGAAAGGTTTTCAGCATGAAGTATGCTGGTGGCTTTTTTAGAACAGATCTCAAAGTTTGAATTTTGGGGGGATATATTTTTGGCAATAGTGCTCCTAGGGTGGTAAAGCTAGACCTTGGATGAGGATGGCTGGAAAGTCCCTCCTTCCTTTCTCTTCCTATAATGATATCTTAAACTGGCATTGCTTTTGCTTCTTTTCTTGCACAGATACAAGATCTTCAATTATCAGTCTCACACTGTGAGGTACATTGAGGGAACCACTACTCTACCTGTTATGTGTAGACACAGACTAACAATTTACTGGTATATTCTGGTTTGTGTGTTTCTGGATGCTCAGAGGAGTTTAACAATATGAGATGACATTTGAAGCACAAATGTCCTGGGGCAGAAAAAGTCCAGAGGCGGAGGAGTACATTGGTTTTACTTGAGATTTCTGGCTGAGTTTTAGAAAGTAATAAAGAGTAATGTAATAATATGTGGCATTTGGAACCCTGTAAGCAAAACTACCCTGATGTCTGTACCAGTAATCCTAATCAAGTTCTACTATTAAGTAATGTAGTTAAAACCTGGTGTTTTTCCCTTCTTTTTCTTTCCAATTTGAATTAATTTAATCATCCAATTTACCACTTCTATGGGCAACAAAACTTATTTCTCTTATTTTAGACTTTGAGTAGCAGCCAGCACATGCAAAAACCAAGCCAAGGTGTCTTGGTGCAGCAGCAGAAGTGAGAGACATCTCTAGTGACCTGCAAGAACGCATACACATCTGAGTACCCCAGGTGCAATTCAGCCTTAAGTTGGATGGACTGTTTCTAGTTCTGGCTTAATAAAGCGATCCACTCATTCAAGTATATGGATTTCAATGACATTTTATGCTACAACAGCTCTTAAATATTCTTCTGCTCAGTTGCTCTGAGGAGCTTGCTTTGGTACTAATCATTTGAATGAGCCATGAAAGTCTCCTGTAACTGTGGATTTTGCTTTTCTTTTTAAGTCATGTGATAACACCTATATATTGCAGCTGTTTATGCATGAAAAATGCATGAGAGCTGCAGGGTTTATGTATGATTTTTTTTTTTAACTGAAAGTATTTTGTTAAATGCAGCATCTCAACTTAGTAGCAAATATAATGCTCCGTGAGGAGCAGAATAAAAAAACTTCTGTTGCTTTTTTCCCCCACTTCATTGACCTGTGCAGGACACTCATCATTCCAACTGTTAGAAGATACCTTTTTTTTTTCCAACTTTTGATGAAAATTAATTTAGATTCAAACCAAAGATATTAATTGCAAGATACACAGTGTTATCTGTATCAGAATAAGCAAAACTTTGGAATAGACTTGTCTGTGAGAACATACTAAGATGAAAACATAATATTTCAGAAAGCTTCCAGTTTAGGATTTTGGGTTTTGGGAATGAAGGTGGCCAGATAGCCTAGAAATGAGTAAGAGTTCACTGAACCTGAAGGGGGCTCTGGAAACCTCTGAAAGATTTGTGTGCCTACAAACTGACTCACTTTCCCTTGATTGTATCAATTACTCCAGTGAGAAGGAGTGAGAAGGTCCCTTCTGAGCATCCTTTTCTCCAGGCTAAACAACCCCAGCTCCCTCATCTGCTCCTCATACGACTTACTCCCCAGACTCTTCCCCAGCCCCTGGGCTTTTAAATGAGCTTTTCTGGGTTTTGTGAGTGGGTCAAAGAATAAGAGATTTCATATGCTTTTAAGTAAGGAAGATGCAGAGGAGAATAGTTTAAGCTCTAAATGGTGACATGCCAGTCTGTGTTAGGAGTTCTGCAAGTCTTCGTCATTACTTGTCTTAATGGGGTGTGGAGGGAAGAGTAGCTACAAGGGGTATGCACTCTCTGTTGCCTTCTAAATTCTGAACTGTTTGGTGCCAAGGTTAATAGGATTCAGAATCTGAAAAAAAAAAAAAAAAAAACAAACTATCTGAAGCACTTTCAATTTTCTAAACAACATTCGAGATTCAGAGCCCTCAGAAGTCCTTGAATTTGGGTTCCCTCATCTTCAGAATATTGGCTGCATGTCTTCAGTTTATTATAAAAATTCAGAGGGCTCAGCAACCATCTCTTCTCTTACATTCTTTCTACATAAATCAGTCCCCTGTGCTATGTTTAGAGAAAAGAATCAGTCTTCAGACTAACACATTTTCCCTTAGCTCAATTATACAATTTTGTCCATCTTCAAAATGTATGAATCTGATTTTCTCTGATTAGATGGGAAAGTTTCTTGGAATTATTTAAACTCAGTACAACAATGAGACACTTCCACTCCTCTCTGCCATCAAAACAGGAATGAAGATGTTAGTTTGGGGAGCAATCAGGCAATCTAAATTATTCAGATCTGAAAGTTTTAAGTTAGAACAGTTTTTCAAATTCATTTGTATCTGGATTACAACAGTCTCAACTCATGTCTGTCTAATGAAACTCCTGCTGAAAATCTCAGCTGGAAATTCAGAGAATCAAGTCTATCCATCATCTCAAAGTCATGATTATTTCATAAGCAACACTCAGTGTTCAGTCAAGTCTTTAACTCATCATTCGAGTTACCATGGTTTAACCATACAGGCATCTTTTAGGAGAACTCATGCTGAACATTACTTGATGAGGCTAAATCCCATTAGCAGAACAAACAGTACAAAAGTCTATGTCCTGACACCACAATAAGGTATGCTTAAATATTCACAAAGGATACAGGTGCAGATCTCTCATCACATATTGGAGCACATCCAAAGCCTCTAGGAAGAATATTAATAACCCCTTCTCTTGCATTTCTGTTGGAGGAATAGCTCAATTAGTTTCAGTCTGCTGTCTTTCCCTTATCTATTATACATTTGAGTGGTTACACTTTGCTTCTAAAAGTGCACATGGAAAGATATGCATTAACAAGGTAACGAGAGCATATGGGCACCCTATACCAAGCTTCTTGAGCTGACAAAGACTTCTGCCCACTTATCTGTCCTTACACTCTCTCTGATCTCCTGCCCTTTCCCCACTTTGCTTTGTGTATGGAGAACTGTTAAAGGAAACCTGCTGGAAGGCCCAGTGTCCTGGGTACAGCCATCCTCTCAGTTTTATGTGATATCTGCTAGGGGGAGAATGAAAGGAAAACATAATACAAAGAAGGATTAAAAGGGTTAAAGGAAGAAGGGACCTGAAATAGACAGGATGTTGGTGAAGAGCATAAAGAACAGGTGAGAATGAAGCTCCAGCAAAGAAAACAGAGGTGGGAAGGGAGAAATGGCTAAAATCTGACAAGAAATACAGAGAGACATCATTTCTCATTGAACTGTGCCCTGAACAATTTTATTTATTGTAGTCTGTCTATGGATCTATAATAAAATAAGTTTTGGCCTTTTGATTTCCATTTCTACTGAGTCATGAAGGAGACTTGGATGATTAATGATATAGAATCATAATTTGTGGTATATGCATGTTCCCAAAAACCTTCTAGAGTTCAGTGAACCAGTCAATTAATAACACCTATCACCCCTTAAAACCAGGTTAATCATCTATGGGCGATAATACTGTACATATTTCAAACTGTAATTACATAATGTGATACTCTAACAAAGTTCATTTTCTATCATACCATCTACCATAAATGTATCCCATGTTATATATATAACATGATTTGACTTTTGAAAATCTTATAGATTACCATTATCTCCTAGGATACATATTAAAAAAGAGATTAGAACACACGTAAAAATATCTAAAGAATGTCACTTAAGCTGTCCAGATACATTCAGTTAATAAATGAAGATTTAAATTAAAAAAAAAAAAAAATCATCATTACAGCTGTCAGTAAAAGTTTATTGAGCTCTACAATAAAATAGTGTATAATTTCATAGGCAGAAAAATTACATCTTCCATTCAGCTTGGGGGGAAAAAAAACCCAACCAACCAACCAACCAACCAACAAACAAACAAACAAAAGCATCCCAAACCCAAACAAAAAAAGCCCCACACCAAAACTTCACGATTCTGTGGCTTGCAGAAATAACACTAGAAAACTCTTTCTCCAAAACACAAGACTACTCAACTGTGGCTACAGAAAAAAAAAAAAAATTACCACCATCTGTTATCAATCTAGAGTATATAACACAACCAAAGAATTCTGTTTCTAGGCAGAAGGAAAGGTGCCATGTACTGTGATAACAAAACTACTGTGCTCACTAGGACTGAATATTCTAAATATTTTGTTTGAGTTACCTCTGGTATGAGGTTAGGGATGTACCTTGAGTCTTGTTTCATTTCTGTTCAGAAAAAAAAAAAACTTTTCTAGGGAGTAAAACAATATGAAATCCTACTGAGAGTTCTTGCACAGGGGATTGAACTTTATTTGTAGTCTATTCTAGCAATATTTCAGAGCATTGGACTGACTGTGAATTTATGATTTATGACTTAGTGTGGCTTGGTTTTATGTTTGTGCTTCATTTCAGAAAACAGTTGAAGCAAGAATATCACCATGAACTCCTTTAACCAAGGTTTCTGAGTTACAGAATCAAGACTTTCAATAAATAACCTAGAGCTCTTTTGGGAAGACTACTCATTTATCCTAGCAAGTGTACTTTCCTGTCTTAAAGCGCTTCATGGATTGAAACAGTCTGAAAATCTCCTCGTAGTACTAACATCTGAAATGTATTTCCTCATCCTATTACTGTTACCTGAAAAATGCTCACTGTTTCTAGGAACGTAAGGCAGAAACTTCTCTTTTCCCTCAAAGGAGAATTCCTTAACCTTTAGGCTTCTTCTGTGCCAAGAATTTCTGTTTTGATGGGTGGAAAATATCTCTGCTCAGAACAGTTAGCAAATGCTGGGGGCATCTGTCTCCAAGACCAGGATAGATATGGGCAGAAGTGGGGACTGAGTGTAGGACTCCCCCTTCTCACTTCAAGAGTCTCTAACTCATGAGCTGTTCTGTTCCCTTCTCCCCCACATACTTTGAAAGAGGAGACAGGTATCCTGTTCAATTGTTTGAAGGAAAGATCAGAGGCATTTGCCTGCAGAACACTCTGAACTGCAGCTTCCCTGTGAGCAGAAGTGTCTTCTTCAAATATAGAGGAAAGCACCTGAGAGGGATACTTTAAGACTTGTTACCTGCTCAATATGTAGAAACACCCTTGGGAAGCTCTTAGCTATTCTTTGTTCAGTTTGCTGGCTGACTTAAATCACCTTCCAAAATGTCTTAACTCTCCTTCTTCCCTGCATATTGAACGCTGGGACCTTACTCTATGATATAATTCCTGGTCTGCAGAAAATTAAATTATACACTGTATAATTCAGGGGGAGGAGAAGGACAAGAGGCATTTGAAGGGAAATTTGTCTTTCATCCTTCCCGTCTAATACTTTATTACCTCCCAGTGCTGTGATGGAGAAAAGCATGTACTGTACTGTTCTACTCTAAGAGCAACCACATAAGTACTCACAATTAATGAAGAGATTTTACTTCAAAAGCACACATGAAACAAATTCATAGAATCCTAGAATGGTTTGGGTTGGAGGGGACCTTCAATATCAATCCTCCTGCCAAGGTCAGGGACAGCCTCCACCAGACCAAGTTATCAGGAGCTCAATCCAACCTGGCCTTGAACACTTCTGGGGATGGGATTGTTCATGGGGACGGAAGGAGGATCACAACCCCTGTGTTGCTGTTAGGGAATGGTTAGAGGAAATGTTAGTCCCCTTGAACCTGTCCTACAGTTACTGAATCCATGAAAACATCTCAGGCAGATATTTTAAGTTATCCAAAATGGTTCTGGACAAAGGGGGCAAATGAGGTGAACTTCAGGTCTCCACTGACAGTAATGACATCCATTTCCTAGGTCACATGTGACATATATGTAAGATACTTAAATTTGACACATAATGTGGACAAAAATGCAAGCTCAACTGATTTGATCAAGAAAGAGGGAAAGTATATGGCACAGTAGGAGCTAAACACAATTCACTAAATGATGCAAAACATCAGAAAGGTACATTCCTACCTTGACCACCATCCTGATTTGTATGATTTCATTGGTTGATGTGATCAGACTAGATATAATGGGGAAAAAAATAAATTATTATGAGTGTGGAGAAGCACTGGCACAGGTTTCCTGGAGAGGTGGTGGATGATCCATCCCTTGAAACATGCAAGGTCAGGTTGGAGGAGGCTCTGAGAAAACCAATCTATGAAGATATCCATGCTCATGGTAGGGGGTTGGAGCAGACGGCCTTTAAATGTCCCTTCCAACCCAAATCACTATATGATTATATGATTCTGTGTTAATCTTGTAATAAAAAAGGTACCCAAAATGTTAATACAATGAGAATGAGACAGAGTGGGAGGCATCATCAAAAATCAAGGAAGATTGTTTAGTAGCACCTCAAAATGCAAAATTTAAATGGCACTATTTATTTATTTATTAAGGCTGCTTGTGTAAGTTGTTACTTATTGTGGAAGGAATAATACCTCATCACAAAACAGAGATATAATGGAACAACACCCTTGGTATGTGTCTTGTTGGGGATTATCATCAAGAAAATATTTATACTCTGAGTTCCTGAAATGGAACACAGTTGTGATACACTTGAGGAATATTCTTGCACTAGAACAGCTTAAAACCCTTTGGACAGAATGTGAAAGTAAAAGAGAAAAAGCCTGTCTTCTTTCTGCCAGAGAGTGCAGTGGTTTCCATAATAATTTGGCTCTCATTTAGTGGGAGTAGTGATCATTGTTTGCTGCTGTGGAAATCAAAATAAGCCATGTTGAAAAGCAGGGCATGATAATCACATTTACAGTGAGCACTTTGGTATAATCTTCAGTGTAACAATCAAATGAATTAAACACCTGCACTACCAGACTGCAAACACTTTAAGTGGAGGCCAGCACTAAGTGCAGAGCAAACACCCACCCTGCAAGTGATCCTAAGAGGTAAACAGACTGGATCAAGTAGGCTGAATCCAAGCTGCTGAACAGCTTGCTTTGACATCCAGGGTCCTTCACGGTGAAAAGAAGATTCCTATTGAAACTGTTGACAGTTCTCAAGTATCTCTAGTGCCTCTCTGCCTAGGTAAGAGGTTTTAACCTTTGCATTTCTGTGACACCTCAAGAAGAAAGGCTCTGAAACTGGAAGAAGAGATCTGAGCGGACAATAATCCACTTATATCAGTAAAAATGGCTGAGTAGAAGAGATGAAAAAACTGTGTTCTTTGGGAGAAAACAAAACAAAATGAAAAGGACTTGAGCATATGGCTCCAAATCTGTAAGTGTGCACATATTCTTATCTCTGCACTAGCAAATGGTCTAATTAGCACCCGGGGATGCTGGTGGTACACAGCACCTTTACAGACCTGGGTCTAGTTTGTTGTGTTATGATACGGCTCAGGCCAGAGCCCATGAGCCATCTGGACGAGCTAATAAAACATGTCTCCTTTTTCATTTGTTTTTCTTTACAGAGATTTAAGCTGCTTGATTTGTTTATTGTACTTTCTTTACTATCTGGTCCAGAGTGAAAATCTGAACTCTTATGATATCAAATTTCTGTTAGTTTTACTTTTCTTCATATTTAACTATGTCCGCTTAATTTTCCTCCAAGGAATAAACTCTCAGTGTTATCCTGTAGCCTTTTTTCCCCTCTGTGTGTAAAATTCAGGTATTTTTCTATTGGCTAGTGTCATAGGTTAAAAAAACCAAAAACCCTTATGTTGTGAATACAGTTGATGAATAATTAGGTATACACACACGTATGTATGCACCTGTGCAATAGAGAATTCAAAACAGCTTTTCAATTCACAGGCAGAAGACTGGTACTTTCTAGCTACACCTTGTACAGTTTAGTTGTAGATTTTGATAACATCTAGACAAATCAAAAGAGGCACTTGAATCCTCCAGTATATAAGGAGACAAAAGTCATATCAGCCAATTTCAACTCTGTTCATGTGATGTGCTTCATCACACAGACTGTTTAGACTGGGAAAATCCAGGGCTGAGGGTTTGGAAAGAATAGCTGGTGCCAAAAATAAAATAAAATAGAAACACTTATTGAAAAAAAAAATAAAAAAAGAGGGGGGGGGGGGAAAGGGAAAAATGTGTTCCTGAGAAGAAGAATGAGCCTCAGGAACAACATAAAGATTCTGGTGGGAGGAAAGATCCAGGAACTGGGGAAGATCATGGAGATGTGTGGGTATAAATGGTGTGTGTTTCCCAGTGACCTGACCAGGGATATGTGAGGTGTCACCGGAGGAAAATCAGGGATCAGCATGGATTTCTGCATGACCTCTCTGGATCAGTGACTACCCCTGTGGGGAAGGACAGCTGAGATGTCATGATCACAAAACCACCAGAGGAGCAAGCAAGTGAGCTATGTGAGATACTCCATTCAGGTCAAACTCACACCCCACTGGCTCTTAAACAGTGAAATGTTCTTACACTTTGGGATCCAGATTCCTTGTAGGCTGTTGTTCATTCTGTCTTGGCCATGGTAGCAGGGAGACCCTGATCCAAGCTGTGATTCCTTGGTAATTGGATAAAGAGATCTTACCAAAACAATGAGCAGCAACGATGGGTTTCATGCAAATGACACAGCTGAGAATTAATGGATTGGTGGGAAGAATTAAATTGTCAGAAATACGTGAACTACTAGACAAGTAGTTGTGGAGGTCAGGACATGTGTGCTGTGGATGACCTGGTGAAATATCTGAATGAGAAGCAGCTGAGGGAACTGGGGTGGCTCATCCTGGAGGAAAGGAGGTTCATAGGGGACTTTCTCACTCTGCAACTCCCTGACAGGAGAGAGGAGCCGATTGGGGATTCATTTCTGCTCCTAAGTAATAAGACAAGAGGAAGTGGTCTGAGGTTGTGCCAGGGCAGGGCTAGACTGAATATCAGGAAAAATATTTTACTTAAAGTGTGGTCAAACCCTGGCACAGTTGCCCAGGGCACTGGTAGAATAACCACCCCTGGAGGGATTTAAAATTTGTGTGGATGTGGCACTTGGGGACATGTGTTAGTGGTAGGCTTGGCAGGGTTGGAGTGAATTGCTAGAGTTAATTGTCTATGATAATTTTTCCAACCTAGATGATTCTGTGATTCTATGACTAAAGGGGTATTCCAGGTTTCCTATTTGCTGTATTTCCATAATGTGGTGGTGTAAATATCCAGTGAAAGGACAGAAGAAGGGCAGTGACTCTGACTAGTTTCCCTCCACACTCCCTCGGATTATCCAAATCCTAAACTTACACAACAGTTGAACACAATTTGAGTTCAGCTGATGTATTCCCCTGCTCAATTTTACTAGCCACAAACTGACTTCCTATAGGAAGTGGTGCTGTAGGACAAACCTGCCTGCAGAGTTCTTGCAACCTTGCCTGTAGATGGTAAAAGACAATGAGTTGGCAGTGAGATGCTGGTTGAATGGCATCAAAAGTTGGTGCTGGCCTCATAAATATCTTCTGATAAATCTGAGGAACTTTGTAGGCTTGTAGAAAAGGAACAGTGGTAATTTCCAAGGTCTAACAAGTTAGCAGCCAAGCAGAGGGGTGAGAATTAGGGCAGATCCATGACCAGCACAGCCTCTTGACAACTAGGAAGAAAAAAGTGTTGCCATCTTATACCCACAATTGGTTTTTTTTAATGTGACATCCACCACATGATTCCACATGTAAACACAGAATTATTTATATTTTCCTTTACTCTGTTCCTCACTGTTTAATGTGACATCATATTGATTAGGTTTCCAGAGCATACTACTCCAGACATATTTATATGGTTGTTTTACATGATTTACAATAACTAATCTTGTAACAGAAATATAATTTTGGAAATATAATACCACTCAATAACAGTAAAGTTTTTGCTAATGGCCAGAACTCCTTGTACCCTGGGAATTAGTTGCCTCTAACAATTTATCACCTGGAGGCTGTATCTTCAAGTTGATGTAAGCTGGCATAGGACCAAATTTCAGTGCTCAGTGGAGCTTTACAGAATTATCTCAGTTGAAAGCCTGTAAGTCCTAATTACCCTGATAGTAAAGCTGGATAGGGCACCCTGTAAAATGGCAAATTGGTCTGAAGCTTGTCATGGTGCAGGAAACCCAATTTACTGCTTTTTCCCTTTCCAGAGAATTTCCCCTAACTGCAGAAACAGCTTGGATCACCAAGTATTAATTTATTTCTCTGGAACATAGGACCTCCAACAAGAGAGAGGGAGATGAGGTTGTTTTAATTAAATGTAAAAATATGTTTTCTAGAAAGCTTTGAAGTTTTGTAAGACTAATACTTGTATTAGTATTATTCTTGCATTACCTAGGCACAGAACAGAAGCTAGTGATTTTAGCTTTGCAAAAGGCTTCTCAGAAGAAAAAATATTACAGATTCAGGATTAACCAAAGTTAATGGGGGATTTCATACCAGAACCTGGAATATCCAGTGTTTTTACTAAGAAGTGATTCTCATTGTAGAGATACCAGAAAGAGTAATTTCATAAATTAATTGTTAGGGTTTTATCTATGAAACCAACATGATGACAAAAAGCATGCAATTTCTGCCTGAACAGCAGCTAATTTGTATATATCAAAGCAAATACTTATTTTTTTTTTAATTTATTTTGCCTAAATCTACAATTTTGAGTTTGCAAAATTCACCATGAAGTCTAAACAAACGAAGTCTACAGTCTCTCAGAAGAACAAGTCATCAAAGCTTTGCTTTGTAGGGTGATGGTTTTAGTGGTAAATGAAAGAAGTTTCAAACAACATTTTGGAATGGAGTTGCTTTGTCTTCAGGTCTATTTGTGGATCTATTTAGGATTTCTCAGTACATTGTGTAACAATTGTAGAAAGGACATCTTTGTTTACCAATCAGAGCACACTGTCTGCATTGTATAGGGCATTTTGGTTATCTAAAAGATTTTTGCACAAAAAATAAACCCCCTCAAAGCAGCAATCTGAAGTGTTTGCAGGGTTCCAAAGAAGTTCTTTAAGAGGTAGACCTTTTACTCCACATACGTAGCCTGCAAATGCTACAGGAAGCTTTGACAAAATCCCAAGTTTCTGCATGAAAGTTGTATCAAGAGTAAAATCTTGAAATCCATGTAAAACAGTACTATTTGGGGAAACATCTTCCAGAAACATCTTCCTCTTTTTTATCACAAGGTGTTTAACCCTGAACTGATTAACCCGGTTCATTGTCAACATTGATACCTATAAAGTCTGGTTCAAAATTCAAAAATCAGTTTTGCAATCATTGACTTAAAGGACTGGATGCATTTAGTAACCTACAATTAGGTGATGAGGTCCTGAGTGTCTTGAACACATTTAAACAGCACTCCTTGAAAAAGTTTAGAATTAAGAAGTATCAGATTCTCATGAGAATGTCAAAACTGAAAAAACTTATGAGCTTTTTAATGTATTCAGAATAGCTAAATAAAACATGCACCTATTCAGGGTGTGAAATCCCTAATCTCTAATTTGAGATCAGATTTTAGATCAGATCCCCCAAAGGATGAAAACATTTGTCTTCTCTTTCTGATTTAAATTTTAAAAAATCTATTTCAACAAATGCATGATGTAGCCAGAACAAATGCAATTTTTCAGATGGAAACATGGAGGCAGAATGAATGCAAAATATTCAAAGATAAATCTTTAAAAATCCAAATAAAATTCGAGCAATGTGAAATATCAAACATAATATGGTAGCAAATATCTCAAAGCAGTGCCTATTTTTTAAGGCAGAGCTTCATTTTTATTTGTAAAGCAAATTCAAGGAAGTAGCAAAAGACTAGAATGTGCACACACAGAGACAGACATATGCATATTGAAAAATTAAGATTTCAGAAGCAATGCATGAAGCACTGGAAAAGATAATTGTACTCCCAGAAGATATTACACCATATCTGTCTTCAAGACAGCGACATCCAGTGACCAGAATGCTCCCTTAATCACCAGTGAATATCATATGGCTTTTAGGCTGAGAACTTGTGCACAAATCCTAATTACGTGACAAATTTTACTTAATTTTATGGAGTTTCTTTACAGATGAAAAACCTGATGATATTGAACATGTATGAAGAAAAAAAAGAAAGCTGTAAATACAAAATTTAATTTCTGATCTGGTGTGATGAACATTCAGGCAGAACAAAGCTATAATGAGACAGATAAGACAGGTAAGACAGAACCAAAGCTAAAGGAAATACAGATGAAACAAGTCAGTAAACTAAATTCTTACTAGGAGCACAATATTATGGAGAAAGCTATGGGAAAGAAAAAGGAAAAAGTTTCTGACATTGCAAGATTGAATGTCTTTGCAAAACTAAATCTATGATCCACAGCTGGCATAGTTTTGTTTCTGTATATGGAAAAGAAAAATTGCTTACTGGTTCTGGTTTACTATTCCCACTACCCATAATGGTACCATGTTAGAAAATACAGAACAACATGTAATTTCAGATATAAAATCTGTATTTTCTACCAGCTATGATAATGATGAATAATTGACCATATTCTGGTTGCTATGAGTTTAAGTGTTTCACAAGATGGTATGATAGCAAACCTTACTTGGATTCTTAGTCACAGTCTCAAGCTAGAGAGTTGAATTCTGGTCCCTCTTTAACATCATTAAATTACAATGCAACATCCCAGAAAAATCTGTGACCTAATATATGATTTTAGAGAACGCTTATACTTGGTCTTTGCCATGAGGTCATTGATGTTAAAGAAAAGGGAAGTTGAACATTTTTGTAAAAATCAGACAGAGGACCAAGAGAACGAAAACCTTTCCATTGTTTTACTACGGAGTTTCTTTGATGAAAGGAGTAGAAAACAATAAATGTATAAAAGAAACGGAATAAACCTCCACTAATTTGTAAGACAAGGGAAAGAAGAAACCAAGGGATTAGGCAATGTCATGGGAAGATGATGCAGGGTATCACAGTGACTGAATTAATGAGATGTTTCTCAAGGAAAAGGAGGCTACCAGCTCAGACAATGACTGAGAAATACCAGTGCATGCTCATATTACCATGTTGCTCAGCGTCCCATTCAACCTGGCCTTGGACACTTCCAGGGATGAGACATCCACAGCTTCTCTGGGCAAACTGTGCTGGAGCTTTACGACCCTCACAGGGAAGAATTTCTTCCTGCCATCTCACCTAACCCTGCCCTTCAGACTGAGGGTACTATCCTTTGTCATATCTCTCCGTGGTCTTCCAAAGTCCCTCACAACCCTTTTGCATCCCCTTTATGCAATGGAAGGTGCAATAATATCTCCCTGGGGCCTTCTCCTTTTCAGACTGAACACCCCCATCTTTCCCAGTCTGTCTCCAGAGCAGAGTGGCTCAAGTTTTTTAGTCTTCTCTGGACTTGCTCCAGCATGTCCACACTTTTTGTGTGCTGAGGACCCCAGGGCTGGAGGCAGCTCTGAAGGTGGGATCTCACCTAATTGGGGCAGAGGGGCAGAATCCCCCCTTTCCCTGCTCCCCACACTGTGGGATCAGTGCAGGGCATGGGGGGGTTTGGGGTGCGAGCACACATGGCCAGCTCATGTGTAGCTTCTTGTCCACCAACACCCCCAAGTCCTTCTCCCTGGAGCTGCTCTCAACCCGTTCTCTGCCCAGCCTGCACATATGCCTGGGATTGCCAGACCCAGGTGCAGGACCGGGCACTTGGTCTTATACTTCATGGGGTTTGTAAAGATACACATCTCTGGCAACTTGCTGAGGGTCTGCACTCAGTCCCCCTGTCCACACGACTGACAAGGATTTTAAACAGATGTTACCGATGTTATCTGTAAAAATGAGTTGTCAGCAGAAACCTGAAAACATACTCATATGAAAGAAACACACTCAGACATAAAGACTCTTTCATCTCCCTCACAGGCTTTTTGCTGTCACTCCCTGATGTAAAGAGCACATGCACTTTTAATATAATCTCTGTGGAAAATTCCTATGTACTTTTAATGAATACTAAAAGTTAGACCAGTTATTTTATATGAAAAATTTCAGAGAGTTTTTGTATATTTCTCCATCCACATTCACAAATTTTATTCTCACATGTGTAGAGGTTATTTATAGTTCAACCACCATGGATTTGGAATATTAGGAAAAAAACTGAATGTGACCAAACCTCCCAAGAACACTAATAATTATTGGTAAATAAAATAACTATTTTTTTCACTGCAAATGGAAAGTTAAATTTGAATTCAACTAAGTTATAACTGAGTTCCAGGAAAGTCCTAAGCACAGAGATTACTTGGAGGCAACTGGGGGTGAGGTGGAAAGGATTAATTATTTTTAAGAAAATTCAAAATTCAGAAAAAAGTTAGCCATTTTAAATTTCTTTGAGCATTTTTGTTTAGGAAAGATAATATTGAGTGCTATTTATACAATTTTATTCACAGACCCTTCATGTTATATACAGAAGGAGACTTTTCCTCTTTCCTCCTTTGCAGTCTGTTAATCTATAAGAGGAGATTCTTAATCCTCTTAAAATGTTTTAAATAAGAAGTGGAAAGTAAAGTAGCAGGATGTTGTCCAGTCCAAATGTTGTTGATGAAAATCTCCAAAATAATCTTCTAATTTCCAGTATGAATACATATCCATTTAGATAAATTAATCAATACAGCACCCCCATTCCCTCCCCTCTAAAAAGGAGACAAACAAAACAAAACAAACAAAAAAGAGTTGTTAATCCAAAACTTACTGAAATATTTAGAATCTTTTTACCAATCTCAACATGTTTTTGCATCAGACCTCTAAAGGTTCAATGCAACTTCTTAGACCCATAAGTGCAGTTTGCATGTAGAAAGAAATTTAACATTATTAGGATAGTTCCTCTCAGTAAGGGAACTTAATGGTTTTAATTTTTCTCCTCATGCAAAAGGAGAGAGAATTGCTGAAAATGGCTTTTGCCTAACACAGCACACAGTTAACTTGCATCTCACAACACTAAGGACTTGCAGATGCAAGATATTACCTACTTTTGACAGAGCACTTTTCATCAAGATATCTCAAATGTGCTTTAAAAATGATATAACATCATCCATTCCACTTTTAGAAATAGAGGCATGGAGAAATGAAGTGACTCACAACACACAGAAGCCCACGAAGAAAATCAAGATTTCCTCTTCATTCAGTTAGTGTCCAATCCTCTTGACTGCATCACTTCCCCAGCCAACATGTGCCATTTTTTAAGAAATCAGAAGGGGAAAGTGATGTGAAGAAAGTATAAGGAATGACTACAACAAATAAACAGAGCAGGTGCTGAAGCTATTTGAAAAGTAGCTGCTAAAACGCTGTTTCTAAATGCAAAGGGCCAATTCTCAGTGAGACAGACTGGAAAAATCTAACATTGCAGCAAAGGACAATTTTCCCTACGGACAAAAAAATCTCTTCCTTGGGCTGTGAGTGTCCAGAACATATGTTCAGTCTGTATCAGGGCAATATACTAAAGGTTATACTTTAAAGGGTCTTAATCAGACAGTTTAATGCAGACTTTAACCTTTGGCTTTAGGCAGGGCACAATACAGTAACATCTGAGAATTCAAAGGTTTAATAAATGTCCCTGATTTAAGAGTCTCCCAGACATCATCAGATGAAAGCTCCAGGTACATGGATGTAGCTGGAAGTTAGCTTAGATATGTCTTTGTGTATTTATTGACTTTTCCTAAAAAGATTGATGTGCAGATACTGATCTTATCCTCAAAAACATAGAGAGAGACTGATACTGATCCTGAGGAGCTCAAGCAAAATGGAGCTACCTGGTTCAGCTTCAAGCTGCATACAGAACTGTGCATACAAGTGGTCTAATTATGCATGCAAATACCTCATCAGTGCTCCAGCTGACTGTTTGCCTGTGTAATTCCTGCAGTAAAGAAGAACCTATTATAACCAAGCATTTTTATATACACACTTCTAAAAGGCTGAAACTCATCAAGAAACAATTTCTTCTCCAAGGACAATAAAACTGGAGAACAGCAGAAGGAGCAGCTGTATGATCATCCAGAGGGGGCCAGAGCCACCTGCTCTGAAAGGCCAGAGACCTTGCAATTAAGGCAAAGTATGCTCAGAAGGGCAGGAAAAGTTTTTTCTTGATTCTCAGCAGCTAAAAGTTGGTACACACCAAGGAACAAAAGAGCTTTGACCCTTCCAGAACTCTGAATATTTTATCTAAACACGTGCCAGACTCTTTAAAATCCTCTGAAAGTCTCGGCTTTAATAACAGACTGGGGAATTATTGCCACCAGTTTCAGAGCACTGTATGGAAATACACTTTCTTTAACATGTTTTAGATTCTAAGTCCACCTTTGGTGGATATTCCCTTAATCTCATATTAAAGAGGAAAGGTGAGGGGATAGGCAGACAAAGACCTAAATTGTCTCTATTTATATTTTTGCAGATTTTCAGCCTTGACCCTGATTCAGATTTCTACATTTTAATTATCACTTCATCCTCCTGATTCATGCCCCAAGGATATATTTTCAATTTAGAAAAGAAGTCCATGGAGTTATATGTAGGTTGCAGAGACCCAGTTTCAGCTCAATTTCCTGCAGACTTCTTCTTTTAATTATTTGTCAGATTGTCTCCTACTGACGTTTAGTGACAGGGACTGCTCTGTATTCTTTATCTTTATAAATTGACAAATAATAAACAACAAAATAACAAACAATATGCTTTGTCACAAATGTTTCATTGTTTATCATATTTGTTTTTCACTTTGCACACAGAAGGTATCAATAATTCATGTTTGAGTGAAAGCATTTCTGTAAAAGTTTACATACCTCATACCATTAGCAATAGATCACTTTTTAAGCATCATTAGTTTCCCTTCTTATTTCATGATCTTAGTTGTTATCTTCATTTCAGTAAAAAATACTTATTTTAAAAAAGCCACTGACTGTAAGCAACTCAGACAGCATCACTGATTTGTAATTAAGTGTAAATGCCTTGCCAGCATTTGCAAAGAGATCTTGTGTATAAAACAAAACCCAAAATCCACACTTTCAAAAATTTTACAGTGTTTTAGTAGAGGAATTCCTGTTTTGTAGAATGAGGCACTTGATGTTGTGCAAAGCTTGTATTTCAGTCCTGGACATACGAAGAAACATTCAAACCCTGGAATTCAACCTGTGAAGCTACTGTACACAGAAGGAAAGGTTCAATGTCCAGACCTAAAGTTATTATCATCAGCATCATGCAGCCTGATCCTAACCACTCAGAGCACTTCTATAATAGCCAACAGTTGCCTATGCAGTTTCTAGTAGAATTAGATCCTTCAATACAGTGAGTGCATGCTAGGAAAGAGAAGCATCCTCCCTTTGATGCCAATGCTGAGCCAGGAACAGGTTTTCAGATGCCAGTCTCAGGTTGGCAGGTGAATATCTCTCTCGTCTGAGCTTAAACTGAAGAATTTTTCAATAGCAGGCATTTATGTTCATGCAAAAACCTGCATGAGGCTAAGGCTTTGCTTTATACAAGGTCAGGTTGGACGGGGCTTGGAGTAACCTGGTTTAGTGGAAGGTGTCCCTGCCATAGGCAGGGGGTTGGAACTCAGTGATCTTCAAGACCTCCTGCAACTTATACCATTCTGTGATTATATGATTTCTAGAGATAATAATGCAAATAGCTCTCCTGTATGTTGATGTCAAAGATCATCAGGAGTTGAATAGATCACAATTTTACATCTGTGAACTTTGAACAGCCAGAGTGTCAGCTCCTTTAGCTCAAGAGACTGAACTAAATGGCTACAGCTGTGGCTCAGGTGGGGGGCAATCACTGACACCTGGGCAACACTGCAAGGAAGAGCACAAAGAGCCACAAAGATGCTCTGAGGACTGGAGCCCCTCTGCTATGGAGGCAGTCTGAGGGAGATGGAGTGGTTCAGCCTGGAGAACAAAAGACTCCAGGAAGACCTTACTGTGATCTCCTGGTGCCTAAAAGTGGGCTTATAAAAACAAGGAAGAGAGACTTTTTACATGGGTAGATAGTGATAGGACAAGGGCCAATGGTTTTAAACTGCAAGAGGTCAGGTTTGGGTTACATGTTATGAAGAAATTCCTTACTCTGATGCTGGTGAGGTCCTGGCACATGTTGCCCAGAGAAGTAGTGGATGCCTCATCCTTGGAAATGTCCAAGGCCAGGTTGAATGGGTCCTAAGCAACCTGGTCTAGTGGGTAGCATCCTTGCCCATGGCAGGAGAGTTGGAGAGAGATCATATCTCAGGTCCCTTCCAAGCCAAACCATCCTATGATTCTGATACTAGAAACTGGTGACCTAGAGGGAGATAAGGAACTCAAATGTGAGTGAGTACGTTGAGTCAAGCTTGCTGTTTACCACCTTACACATACATTTGATTTTATAATGTGTTCTTGAAAAGGAAGATGTATGGAAACAAAAATACAGAAAGATAGAGGAATTGCACCCCCAAAAGGAAGAGATGGATTTGTGCCTGAAACTGAAAGAGGAAGGGGTGTAGCTATTACAGAATGCATCTCACCAGAGGATCAGACAGTGCTATTGGGATTTCTCTCAGGAAAAAGTGGGGATTATCATCTATGCAAACATGGAGACACCATACAAAACACTACTTGTTGAAGGGCTGTGAGAAACAGTCTATGTAGAGCAAATATGTATTTCTATAAGGAGATGACATTATTTCAGATTCATCATCTTCATAAGTTTTAAAGGTTTGGTGTTTTCTTTTTTTCCCAGCCATTCTCTTCAAGCTTTCCTGAAACTTTTGCAGAATTGGTGATAGTACTCCCGATTGTACTTGAAACCTGGAAAAAAAAATAAAAATTGCTAGCAAGTCTAATACTCTGCAGAGGCCCTATTTTATCCTGGAGGTGATAGCTCATATGCAATATCTTGGTGACTATAAAAGTGATGCATGGCCTTAGGGAACAGAATGGTCTATATTGACAATCAAAATTTTGAGACAGGAAATTTGAGCATATATTTTGTTTTTATTTTGGTAGTGTATAGATGCAGTAATGATGATCAAATTTCTTAATGTCTCTGTCATTTTACAGCTACCACATAAAAAACATTTATCACTCCAAATAACTCAGAGACCATGTTTTTAAAAAACAACTGTTAAAAACTATTATCTTCTTGGAATATGGGAAACTGAGGCACAGTGAGGGTTAGTTTTTCATCTACAAGCTCATAATCTGTTTGGCAGAGTTGGAAACAGGATGGTTTTCCCATGCCTAAGTCTAATACATTCAAGACTATTCTCTTCTGTTTTCCTTATATCTTTAGTTCTAAGCATATTATTAAAAATAAATGCTTGGGTTTGGGTCTGTTTTATGTATTCTTTGATATAAGAAGTACTCAAGTACGTTTTGTCCAAGACCACCTACAGTACAGGGGTATATGTTTGCCGTTCCTTTTAATCAAGTTGTTGCTATGCTTCGGGAGAATGTCTGCTTAGACATTAATTGGTGCACTTGTCTTTAAATTAATTTCTGCCTTTTGTTTTATCTTTGTTTTGTTTCTAATGTTTTGAGTCTTTTCTGGCAGCTTGCTGCCTTTTGGATTGTTCTTTGTTTCCTGTGGAAACTTCATGTAGTTTGTTTTGGGTCCTTTCTCTTTCTTGTAATGAAATGGTGCCTGAATAGTCCAGTGATACTTTTCCAGGCCTCATTTTTATGTCACATATGAAATTAAAATTGCATCCCACCAAAATAATTAAGTGTTAACTAGTCACTGCTTCATTTCTAAATAGTAATAAACTCAGATACATCCATGTTTTAGACCATGGCTTCCTGACAGCCATTAGGAGAAGTTGCATATAGGAGGAAAAAGTCACATTGCAATCCCTCCTGTCTAAATATGCATTATGGATGGAATTTGTCAGTTACCCTGTGCATGCAGGACTGAGGAGAAGCCAGTGATCAGATTTTTTCAAAGGGAAATAAGCTAAAGAGCCCATAATCTATGGCTGAGATATCCCAGCCTTTTATACAGATCAATAAATGTCCAATAATCTGTGCTGAAGACAAACAGAAAACAAAAACAAATTCACTTTTGATTACGGTACAAAAAAGTATTTTTGAAAAAGCTCTTGAGTGTCTTTTGCTTCATCATAACTACATAAATATGAGGAAAGTGGCAAAGTTAATTTTATCTATTCTGGCAAGATTATTGGAGTTCACCCTGGCTCACTGGGGCCAAAATATCTGACTCTTAGTGCAGTGCATGTATATGTATTGAAGGCAAGAGATGTGTGGATGCCTCACAAAGAATATGCCTTTTATTTTCGGAATGTGTTGTATCTCTGAGTTAGGAAGAATTAATACTAGAGCAGAGTTTGTACATGCACATTTTAGATGAAATTATTATCTGTGGCTTAAAGCAAATAAGATAATATTGTCTAGAAAGCACACATACAACTTTTAATCTACAAGAGGAAGATAAACAGACTTGAGTAGGCAATATTTTCCCTAACTTGATGCTCAGGATTTGCTTTAAAAATCAAGCCCCAGTTCCTGTTCTGGCTCATGGTCAAGGAACAGCCTGTCCTCCATGTCCATAACTGTGGCATAATTCCCATTGTGGTGTGATGCCATTTTATTAGGCAATGAAAGCTGAGATGAGGGTTTCAGTCATGTGGAAATGTCAAAGGCTACTATACTAAAACAAAACAGGTGTTAGAAAGTAAAAATTGTGATATATTCCTGTGTAGTTAGGGTGAGATTTCACGTCTTGATAAGAGAGAACAACAACAACAACAAATATTGGCCAATTTTCTGCTGGATTTTTGATTTGAGGAAAGTATATTCTTCTGTGAAATACTAGTGTGGAGAATTGCCACACATAAGACCTTTCCAACATTCAACAGGAGAGCTCCCAGTGGATGCAAAAGTCACTCCAGATTTAGTCCTATCATACAGCTGGAAAATAAAATATGGTGGCTTGCTGTAGTTTAAAGAGTCTGATGAATTTCTCTTGAAGACACCACATTATCAAAAGTTTATTTATCCAATAAAAAAGTTTTCATGACAGCAGAGCCACGTCCAATCCTTGAACCAGCCTGCTCCTGGGATTACAACATTTAAAAGGGAAATAGGCTGCGGAAACAGTGATTTATATTGCATCCTTGTGTGGCTGGAGCCTCATGACAAAATAATTCCTTTGCAGCTGTAATTGGTTTTGCTTTTTCAGTGCTTTACCTCAAAATTTTTGACTGCATCAAAAACTTTTGAAAGCAGCGTATGTGTTTCTTCAGGACTGTGAGACAGCTGAAAAATCCCGTCTCTCACATCAGAAAGTGCATGCAATAAATTAAAATATCATTTTCCCAAATATGTGACATGACACAATTTTCCCAGCTGCAGGATGAAGAGTCAAAATGCCATGAACTTTCATGTCAGTCTAATGTGAAATATGAAAAGAGAAAAAGAGAGAGAAAAGGAAAAGAGAAAGAAAAAGGAAGAATGGAAAAAAAAAAGAAAAAGGGAAAAAAGGGAAGAAAATATTTTGAATAGTTTCTTTAATTGAAACTGGGATTTACCATAAACCTGTTTCCAATCCCACTACTCAAGAGAAGAAACAAACATTTCCCAGACCCTTGGATGTCAAGAGAAACCGAAGTGTCTAGCTAACCTCTGCCACCAAAGCCAAGAGAAACAAATGTCTCAGACTACTTTTCAACAGGGTCTAAAAACAATCCATGTTCAGCTGTATCTGAAAGATTTTCTCTGGGGGCAAAACATTTCCCTGAGCTCATTTGCTTCTCTGGATTGCACTTAGAAACTGTCCTGTGAGTTTTTATTCCTCTTCTTCTCTCTTCACCCCCAGCCTGGCTTCCAGAGTTGTCAGTGGATTCTGTCTGACCTTGGGGCATTGATTCTGCTCCTTGCCCAGAATCAAACGCCCCTTTCTGCCAAGATGGGGTTACGCTGAGAGAAACTCAGATATTTTTTTGCTGATATTTCTCTGTCAAACACAGTCATTTCATGAAGTAAAAATAAAAATATTTCAAACTGTCTCCATGGAGAAAGAGTTTTCCAGGAGGAAAACAATAATTTGAAGAAGGAGCTTTTAAAATTGACTTTAATTTACTTTTTACTTGATTGGTTTTGTTTTTCCTTTTGTTTTGTTTTGTTTATATTGTTTTGACATGAGTTCTTGGTAGGTAAACAGCACTTCCAGTGTTGATCTTCGTGTCACTACATGGTATATTGATAACAGTAGTGTGTAAAATGATTTGCCATGGCATAGTGTGTACTAATAAAAACAGAAAAGGCTTGTACTAACATGCTTGTTGTTGACTGAAATTCTCATTTTTCTAGATAAAAAAAATGTTTTGTTTGTATACCAATTAAGCTGTGACACTTTGAAAAGGTTTGTGCACTAATAAGGACAATAGCTGTTTTTTATGTTTAAGAAAAATAGAAGTATTGTTGATCAATGGGGATGCACAGCAGAGGCCTTGGCAGATCCAGGCTGAACTTCTTTGGTGGACCTCTGAACCCTCCATTATATGGTGATTCCCATTACAGATCAAGGGAATGATTTGGACTGATTGGATAAATCATCTTTTATTTTGCAATTGTTAGTGCATTGTACGTTCAGTATTCACCATATAAAATGAAATGAGTATTCTTGAAGCAGGTGCTGACCCCTAGAACCTCCCTGGATGAGTCCATCCAAGTCACCTGGGACCCAGGATGTTTTGTGATTTCTTCTCTGCAGGAGATCTAGAGTTTGCCCACTGTAACCATGTGTTTAAGAAACTTTGGGGTGGAAGGACATCTGAATCTTTAGGGGACCTGAGGTGAGAATGCTATAGTTTTTGTCTACAGTATGCACAGAGAACACACTGATATGAGAATGCCACTGGATCCTGTTGTTTGGTGGTGTAGTGAAAGAGGAGGTTTGATATCTGAATTTCCCTTAAAAAGCCTGCTGAGTGATTCCCTTGGGATCATCATGGACTGTAAGGAGCAACAAATGAACAGTTGTCTATGTGTGGTCTGTGATGAAGCAGAGGATGCAGTGGACTATGCAAGGGAAGAAGGTTGTGTGATCTGAGTGCATCCTGGGAGCGTGTCTTTAGGGTTGGAGTTTCATCCAACACTTTACAGAGTAATTTCTCTGTGTTATCTGTTCCTAAAGATATCCTAGGGCCCCTACCTCTTGTTTCCCCGTTGTTTTTTAAGGGCGTCAAGGGAACAATTCCCTGGACTCCTAAAATAAACAAGTATGTCTCCTGGACCGTAAAAATGCTGAATCAATTACTGAAATTGTCTGGGAATCTTAAGTGGCTCATCTAAAATATCTTGTCTGATCTGTTCAGGAAGAAGTAAGGGAAAAGAAATCTTTATTTGCAGTTATGTCAGTGAGAAAATGCCTTCCACACTCTGCTCCCATCTCTGCCTCCCTCCCTTTCCCTCTTTCTCTTGGTTAGTGACTCATGGCAGGGACTAACAACCTGACCGCTGTAAACTGTGGCAGTAACTTCCACCCACATACCTCATTAGGCCTTTAACACATTTTCCTTTGCCTTTCCCCAGCACTACTAAGTGGCTCAACTGTGAAGTTGCCCTTTCACATTATAATTGGAAGCAGTCAGTGGTTTTTATGCTCTGTAATTCGGTAATTATATGGACTGTCACTTACTGGACACTGGTCTGGCTGGTCATTTCTGGTTTTGGGTCTGTCCAGTAGTCATTAATCATGGAGAAGTCCTCAACAGCCCATATGTCTCCTCTGTCCACAGAATTCCTTTTTTTCTACTGCCTTGGTTTTTGTTGTTTTTTTTTTTTCCCCTTTTTTTTTTTTACCCCCCCTCCCCGATGTGAATGAAGAAACTATGACTTTTTCAATGGACACATGGATATTACATCCTATCATGAGCTCAGAAAGTCTGGTGCTATATTTTGCCTGAGGTTTGTGCCACTGAAATTCTGCCATTTCCCAGTTGGCATTATCTTGAACTTGTTTCAGTGGTGTGTTCAAGGCACCCAATATGATACTGCTTACATAGCAGTTTTGGGGAATATTTCCAAAAGATTGAGTGTTAGCGACTTGATTCCATAGAATTATACCACTGTTCGAGTTCAAGGTCCTATATTTTCCTAACTGTTTTATCAACTCCAACCATTTTAGGCTGGGTTTTTATTTCACAGACCTAATTCAATTTACACACCTTTTCCTGAAGAATGGTCTTATGGGTTAAGCCAAGACTTTGTAGGCAAATTTCCCTCCATTCATTCCACTTGAATTTGCCTCAAGAAGTAGGGTACTTCATCAGCCTGTACTTCAGAAAAATATGGTATTTTCTTTGTTTACTGATGAGAAAATGTTTGGCTTAGCTGGTAGTTATTTAGGATGATGAATACAAAACAAATGAGATGCACAACCTTAGAAACTTAAGGAGTTAAAGTAGTTAAGGATTTAAACACTTTAGGAATTCAATACATTTAACTGAAGATGGCTGTGGCAGGTATTTAATGAATATTGGACTTCAGAATATGTGAGTTAAACAATAAAAAAAATTTAAAGGTTTGAAATCTGTGAAACTCCCCCAAGGGCAAATGATGTGACAATGTTAATGTTTGTTTTTGGGACTAGAACTATAGTTGTTTTGATAGTTAGGTAGCAACTATTGCATAAGTAAAAGTAAAAAGAGAAATAAGAAAATAAAGACAATATTTTTTTTAAGCAATAATATAGATTTTTTTAAAAATATCAGCACATTTTTTATATGTTCCAGAAGAAGTGAAAACATGGAAAGATCCAGGCATAAGGACTAACATGCCAATATTGAGTATAGAAAAGTACAGTTCCTGTATGTAGCTGCCTAGGAATCCTACCTTGATAAAATGTCGAGCTAGATTAATTTGGTGAGCTTCTGTGCCTGCAGATGGGTGGAACAGCTTAAGGGTGGCTTAAAAGTAGTTATTACAGTGATGAAACCTAAGCTTTCCTTGTAAATCTGTCCCTAGTTTTCTTTATGTAATTCTTCCCTGTGAAGACCTTCTCACCTCTTGTTGTTCCTTCTTGTGTGATCTACTCTGTTCTTGATTGCCATTTTCCTCTTTTCCATTTTAGTTTCTACTTCAGCAAAATGCAAGTTAGGAGTTATTTGTGTTTTCTGCTTTGGTTTTGAAGGTGGAACATGCAAAACCCTTTCACCTGTGACATACAAATCCATGTATTCCTTAGCTAAGAGAATAATTTAATTTCAGTATCTCCAAGGTAATGGACTTTTTTTCTTCTATAAAACTCTAGTTGTTTGCACATGTAAGCAGCACAGTATAGAAGTTATCAGCAAAAATCATCTGGGAACAGACAAACCTGTAAATATTACTCTAAATTTCGTATATTTGTGACTTTATGTTTGCGTGCCAGTGGAGCATGGTTGTCTTTTATAAGCAAAGAAAAAGACAAGTGAGAATCTTACAAGCTAGGAAAAAAAAGGACATACAGGAAAGAGAGGCTATTTCTGGAGTGGTCTTTTTGAAGCAGAGTTGTTTTGATTTGATTTATTAAATAGGAAGGTCAAGAAAGGGAAGAGAATAAATAAAAATCTTCTATAAGGTAGTTGTGTTGTTGGAAGTGTAATACTAAAATGTTATTACTAAAAAAGGAGCTTCTTCAATTTTGCATGTACCATATATTTTAGAAAGCAATTTTCCCATTTAAGGGCTGAAAAATAAATTGCTTTTTGGGCACCGGTAGCTTATTTCCTCCCCCCATCCCCCCAACCCCCTGACATTCTTAGAATCAAGAAGCATCACCTTTTCAACCTTGTCACAAGGGCTGAGAAGTTTTTATTTTTCTTAATGGCAA
>JAWWEE010000085.1:68819470-68854786 GCA_035221455.1 Xenops minutus | reverse complement strand
GGGAGACCCTACTGGAGGCATGAACCACCGCCAGCACAGCTCACAACCTCATGAGGGCACGCAAGCTTCTCCCCCACAACAAGGGGGTGTCCATGGAGAAGACCGTTATTATTACAGATATTACTACAGACTTCATCAGTTCTGGTGGTAGAATGGAATAGAATATGCTGAGTTGGAAGAGACCCACAAAGATCATCAAAGTCCAGTTCTGCAGAGGCCAACCCCAAGAACACTACCATGTGCCTGAGAGCCTTGTCCAAACACTACTTGGTCTCTGTCAACCTTGGTGCTATGCCCACTGCCCTGAGGAGTCTGTTCAGTGCCCAACCACCCTCTGGGGGAAGAACTTTTTTCTAATATCTATTCTTAACTTCCCCTGACACAACTTCAGACTATTCCCTCAGGTCCTGTCCCTGATCACCAGAGACAAGAGACCGGTGCATGCTCCTCTACTTCCCCTCATGAGGAAGTTGTAGATTGCTAATAATGGTAATTCTTGTGCTCACATTGTAGATATAGTATATAGACTTAGACGTCTATCCTTCCCTTCAGAAATACATTATTGTTCTTCCCTCATGAAAAAAGGCCAGTGAGAGAAGCAACATGAACCACCCCAAAATTTTATTTGTGCATATCATTCCTGAATATGGAGTTACCACAGAGCTCTGAAGGAATGTTCAGAGCCTTATAGCTACTACAAGGTTTTGCAAGGTTATATCCAAAACTTGTGAAAGTCAGTAGAAAGAGGAGAAGGCCCAGAAAACAGAAAAAGCATCAAAGTAGATTTCACTTTGGGCTAGAGTTAGAAAGGTCACAGAAAGGAGCCGCTACAGAGGCCAGGCAGACATGTTAAAATCATGGAGTTCAACCATGTTGACCACTAAACCCTATCCCCAAATGCCACATCCACATTTTTTCTGAGCACTTCCAGGAATGGTGACTCCACCACTTCCCTGGGCAACCTGTTCAAATGCCTGACCACCCTTTCAGTGAAGCCTTCTTGCTGATTTGGATCCTGGCTTTCCAATTCCTGCTGTTAATTTGTCAGTTTCCTTTGGACAACAAAAATTTCTAATGTAAGCCCTCAGAGATATTTTATTTATCCCTATTTCTTGCCTTGGGAAATCTGGGTAGTTTCTAATCAGAGATCTCGGTTGGCTCACTAACAGCTCCTATTGTAGTCACCCTAGGTGTGACTGGTCCCTGGTGACATATGGGCAGAGAAAGAAGCTTCAAAGAATGAGCTCTTATGCCTAAATGTCCTGTCATTGTTAAAGTTTAAATAAAGATAAAATTGTGATGATGAATAACAGTTATGAGTCCAAACTGATTTCCACACTTTGAAGCTCTACAGAAAGTTTTGAGCCAGAGGGGAAAGAGATCTAAATACACTAGGCAGTTGAGGCTATTAATGCCCTTGAAATGAAATAAAACCTTACAAACTAGGCAGGCAAATTGAAATCCAGCCTCCTGCTCCCTCATTCATTCTCCATTCTGCTTTTTTCAGTCATACAGGCTTGATTTTGATACACCTGAAGGGAAAACTGTTCAACCAGTAAATTTTACTTCAGTTTCAAATAATCTGTGATTGACACTTGGTTTAGTTCCAATTTACACCAGTCAGGAATAGCTAACCTTGAAGTAGTTAGAAATTATCTGTTTTGAAAAATGCATTGACAAAGGAAAAGTTCATGTGACAAAGGCATCACTAGGGACCACAAACTCCACCAGTTAGGGACTCCAAGCTACTTCTTCATGGTCCTGTGTCACAGTCCAGACAATATTTGTGTTCCCAGTAGTGCCAACCATAGCACAGCTTGTTAGGTTTAAGGAATTTAAGAGGAACTGAGCTGTAGATTTCAGATCCCAGTCATTTCATAGCAAAAGTATAGACAACAGGAGATGGAATTTATTGACTGAAGGGGGTCACAGGATTCCAGCCATGTACACCACTGAAAATGTATTTAGCACAGAAGCAGGACATGGGTATTTCTGTATAATGAGGTATATGAAACTGGCTGAGAGGGAAGAAATAATGACATCAAGTCCTTCTACATGGTAGAATCACATCTTTTCAAAACGATGCCTGGTGGTAATAGCAGGGGGATTCAATTTGTTTTGAGGCCATTCAGTTCTCTCTTAGGTTTGACAAATAATTTGAATAATTGCTCCAATTAAGCTCTGATGTGGGAAAAAATAATTATCTGAATCATTTTCAATTTTGTCTTTGGGTTCAGTTTGTTTGATGTCCTGGAGTCCTACTCTGGCTTTTCACTGGATGAGGACAAAATGAGATGCCTCGGTTTTGTGATGGAGGTGAGCCCCTGGTTCTCTCTGGTCAGTGAACAGCACTGAAGGTGGCAGGGTCTGGTAGTGCTTGAAGACCAGTGCCTGAGCACAGCCTTACACACTGGTTGCTCTGCTGAGGGGTGGTTTTGTGTCTGGTAGTAATTAAGTGTAGAATGATTAATATAGGACAGAAGCTTACCTGCACCTTATTTTTGCTTCTGGAGTGAGCCCTGCTTGAGTTTGAGAAACAGCATTGACACAGATTATACACTGAAATCATTGAGAAAATTATACATGGAAAATAAGACACTCAACACCAAGTCCATTCATTAGGATTTCTGACAGTTCCCTGTGGATCTGTCCCCACATTGCTGCTCGATGCAAGCTCGTTAAGGAGTAAAGGCCTTTCTCACCATGGTTATGTCCCATGCCAACACATTATCCAGCTGTTCCAGACCAAGTGTTTTTACCACATGGCATTTCTGCCTCTTCTGTTCAGTGCCTTCCCACATTCTTCCACTTTTCATTTCCAACTTCCACAGCATTGTTTACTGCACTGCCAAAGCCAAATAGGATTAAACCTGATAAAGAGAAGCAGATGCATTACATCTGGCAGAAAACAAAAGATCAGCTTTTGGCACAAGGGTTTATTGTTTGTGACAAGGCTTTGGAATGTAATTAATTTTGCAAAGCCATGCCAGTAAATGCCATTCAAACTCACCAGATGTGCCAGGGAGGGAGATGCCAACTCTTTTTCCAAGAGGACGGCTTGCTGCCTGCTGACTCTCATTTGTGCAGCTCCATGGGTGTCGAATGAAATAATGTCTCTTTGGATGGCAACAGAGAACAGGCTATTCTCTGCAGAGTTACTGCATATGCAATGACAAAAGGGGCTTTTTGCCTGGTGGTGGTATA
Organism: Xenops minutus; assembly: GCA_035221455.1. Lineage (NCBI taxonomy): Eukaryota > Metazoa > Chordata > Aves > Passeriformes > Furnariidae > Xenops > Xenops minutus. The sequence goes on along the minus strand of JAWWEE010000085.1, from coordinate 68,851,582 downwards.
GTTTTTCTGGGTGAATGTGTTTTCCCACTTATTTATTTAAATATGTGGAGTCTCTGCCTACAATTAAATTCTGTGCAAAGCATGTATTTTTCTGAAATTACCAACAGTCAAAGACAGGGGCACACACAGACTAAAGAACTCATACATCCACAAAAATAATTGTGCATGCAGAATGGGAAGCATGAGATAAAATGCAATTTCCTCATAATATGGCTTTATATCCAATTTTTCCTCACTGGGAAAATTTCTCCAGATGCACATGTTGCTTCTGGCAAGGAGGAAAGTGTAATTTTTTATTTTTTTTTTTTATTTTTTCCCCACTAAACTTCAATACAGCACAGACGGAATTATACAGGACACAATATGCAATAACAGGCAGCTGTTAGTATTTCATTTTACTGGGATTTAAAGGTTCTGTAAAGCTGACAGCAGAGGTGACAGGCTTTTAATGGGGTAGGTAGTTTAATTCTGCCAATTGGTGGCTGCTGCTAACACAAGGCCCATTTTCTGCACTTGGCTCCAGGTGTCTGTTGCAGAAGAGTGAAGGAACCAGAGCAAGATGAAACTGGGTAGGAGAAAGAATCTCATACAAAAAAAAAAAAAAACCCTAAGGGTCCAAGAAACTCAGTCCTTCAAAACGTGGAGTGGTTACTTCCACCTAAACTTCATTTTAGCACATTAGACTAATTTTTATAGCACAGCTGATGCTTCTGGCCTGCCAATCTTTTGCCTCCTGCATACAACTGCTGTTTTATGCTTCTGCACAGCAACTGTGAGCTTCTGCCAAAGGGATATTTGACATGAGTGGAGATGGGGAGGCAGCAGGGATGGCAAAGCAGCTTTCCCTTTGCTTCTCTCTCCAGTCCTACACCTCTTCTGATTTATGACACAACTTAGGACAGATTTGATGAACATCATCAGGTGGCACTGCACATAGAGCTATAGATTTCTTCCTGTCCTTCAGATTTCTGCATCCAACGGATAAAAAAAAATGTCACTTTCCGCTGGTAAAAATTGGTATAAGTTCAAAGGATGTTTAGGATGGAGAGATATCTTCAGGACAGCTAACACTGAGGGTGAGAAGGGACAAGACACTCCCAGGACTGGAAAAATCTCCAGACTGTGATGACACATCCAGACCTCAGTAAATTAATCCATGACATGAGACCTTCTCACATAATCTCTTGCATTGCAGCACAAAACTCCTCTTGCAGGAAGAGGTCCATGTCTCCACCTCATTCTTCTCCACTAGGTTCAAACCTCATGGGTTATTATTATTAGGATGCCGAGCAGGTAGACACAGGTTACAATTTAGGCCACATTATTATTACATAGGGAATACTAGAGAATTAGGGAAGAACTCATTATTAGAGAATTATTCCTACTTTAGAAAACACAATATTCTAAATTCCAAAATTGAGAAGAGGGAAGTCAAGAATTCAGAATTCAGAAGCCAAGCCATCTTCCATCACCAAATATATGCAAAATGAGCTAAGGATATTTGTACCTTCTAGAGATGACATGGGAGGCCAGGTCTTCAATCCCTTTTTGTTTGCACATGAAGGCATTTTGGTAATTAAAGTTGTTTTCTTTCCTTGAGCAAATTTTCATTCAGCAGAACTGATTGTACCATTGTGATTCTACTCCCAGTATCCCACTGGCCCAGTACAGGTTCTTTCCAGACCCTCCAAACCCTCTTTCAGCCTCCAGCCAAAACTTGGCAGCTCTGTTTTCTACAGGATGTGTTTTCCCCAGACTAATTTTCAGAGAGGATTTATCAATTTTAATTAAAATGCTGTCAGCTCTCTTGGTACTTACTGTTTGGACTACATGTAAGCCACAAAACAAAATTTGCCTTTTGCAAGATGGAAGTGTGAAGTGAAATTTGTTGCCCTGTGATGATGTTGATAATAAAAGAAAGGGTGCCTGATAATTTCTTTGATGTTTTGTTTTGGAATCTATTTATTTGATCCTGTTATTGTTTCTTTGGGACACTCCTGAAATATTACCAGGGGCTGATTTTGCTGAAGGACAGAGTCCCATGAAGTCCTCCTGAGTCAGACCCACTCAGAGGAAGCATCATACTAACAGAGGTCTCTTGCCCTGCAAAGTGCAAATAGCATAAATCTTCATCCGTGGTACTGTCATTTTGGGGCCTTAGATTTGACTGAAGAGTAGACCAAGCAGAGAAAATCAAAAAGAAAGCTATAGGAATGTCCTTATGTAGAAACTATGAGCTATCAGAAAAGATTGATCAGAATCATAGAATCACAGAGTGGTTTGGGTTGGAAGAGACCTTAAAGATTATGTAGTTCCAACATCCATGCATGTGAGTATGTTGGTTCAGAAAGGAAATAGTGAGAAAGAATTGTAAACCCCTTAAAATGTGTGTGTGTGTGTGTGTGAAATTGAAAAGAAAGCAGGAATAAGCCATTTTCCATGTTTATTGATGATAGGAGAGACACCCTCATGTCAAACTGTAAGAAAGGAGATATAGTTCAGTGATGAGGAAAGGGTTTCCATCTGTTGTGCAATGAACACCAGGGACACCGTGATCCCTCATTGTTGAAGGTTGCCACAAACTGGTTAGAAAAATAGCTGCCTTGAATGGTACAGAAATAATTGGACCTAACTGAATAACCCCTTGAGACTTTCCCCAACAGATGTCTTTCTATTGCACCCCCTCCTTCTTTTCCAACCTGATCAGAAGAAGGTGGTAAGAACAAAGACATGCATTTCCTGTCATAGACATTTCCTGTCATTGCACAAGGACATAAACTTTAGGACAGAACAAAACTCATTTTAGACCAATATCCTGCATCTGACAGTGACCAGTAACAGATGTTTTGGGAGACAATATAAGAAAGAGAAAAAATGCTGAGTGGGTGCCTGACTGGTACATCTTCCCAGGTCTCAAAAGGTTGCAGCTTAGGGATTTTTAGAGACAGGGAAAGTACCCAGAGTTTGGAATCAGTGTTAAAAATCATATGATATGTTCTGCACAAAATAGTGCAATAATGACAATATAAATAAAACTTCCTTGTTTAATTTAAAATGATCCTTAATTTCTTCTCCAGGAAAGAAATTAAGGTTTTAAACACATTTCCTCTCCCTGCTACTCTTCAGAAGCCGAGACCCAAGAATTTTTTTACAGGGGAGTCAAAATATTGAGGAGAGCTGGGAAAATGGTATCAATGTTTAGAAATCCAAAATTATGACTTTCAACTCTATTTCTTTCACAGAATTCTGAATTTTTATAAAGTTTTCTGGAAGATGTATGTCAGACCCTTCAACCTGTCAGTTTAAAGATTTGAATGTTGGGTTTGAAATGAGCTCAATGTCTTCATCCCAGGAAGTCTTTTTGATGACAAAGGCAGCATTCACTGTGTGTGAAATGCTGGTGAAGAAACACTGAATTTGACTCATAGCTGTTAAATTTCGTTTTATTGTGTCCATATCTTGGTTGTCTCCCAGCTGTCACATCAAGAGGGTGATAATTTCTGCATCCTATTTGTGAGTTCTGTGTTCTGAACTCCCTAAATTACCTCAAGTGGTATTATAGAACCAATCTGGGGACAGCTGAACTGAGCCCAGAGTAAATGTCTCTTCCATGCTCATGTGTAATGATTTTCTTGTCTGTATAATCATGAGAATTTCTGTCAGTCCAAGGAAGTTCTGAACAGTCATTTCCATTCATGATAATATATTGTAAGGAATCTCTCCAAGGTATCTCACAAGCACAAGGGATTGAGGTACTCAGAGACACTTAACTCATTTCAAGTTAACAAAATTTATACGAGTGACTCTGATGAGAATACTAGATGGTCTTATGCATCTGTGCGTTAGGTGAAACCAGGTCGGAATAAAACCCCCATAATCTAGACAATTTCCTTACCTTTAACTCTTTTATAATGCAAGGATTTAATGATGCTGGTGGGACTCTCAGTGCCTGAACTCTCAGCTGCATCAAACGCTGGTTGAGGTAAGAGGCACTGGCACACTGAGGTGATGTGAACCTGGGTCACAAAATATGTTTTTGGTAGAGATGAGGACTCGAGCAAACTCTTTTTCTTCTTAGTCCCTTTAGGCCATGGGCCATACTGCCTCTCTGCAGGTAACAGTTTTTCCATTAAAGAGTCATTGAAACTATTGAAGAAGGCAATTTTCAGGTGCAATGTTTCTTGGTCACAAGAACAGAAAGGAAAAGGCAAAAAAACCAAAAAACATCCCTCAAGCTCTTGAAACAATCCTCACCTTCCAGCTAATCTTTACAATGCCATTTTAACATTTTATAGTGTATAAACAACACCTTGATGTTATTGCTCTGCCAGAAGGTTGATTACGACAGAAGGCAATAATAGGCCACACATATGCCAAAGTCCAACTGCTACTTCAGGCTTGGTTTTTATAGAAGGACACATTTTCACATTCTCCTTTATTGACTCCCCCTGAGCCCCTCCCTCTATGCACTGTTAAAGAAATGCCACCATAAAACTGGCTAAAAATAAAGCCAGTTCAGGCATATTTTTCAAGTTATTGTAGGATAAATAAAGCTGTCTAAAGGAAGTATGCTATTAACCATGAATCATGGGGGAAAGCATGGTTCTTACTTGACTAGTGTTAGAAGGTATAAAGCATTCTTTAAAAACAACAACTCTAACTCTATTTTAGGAACTATTTATATATATATATATATATATATATATAAAATTTTATTTCTAAGTACTTTCAGAAAAAAAAAATTCAATATAAAAGGAAATTGATGTTAGATCCTAGGCCTAAATTTTCAGGGAAAAAATATCCCAAGTTTTTATAGACTGTTTTCTGAGTCTCCATCTGTCTCCTTTTGTCACTCTTGTCCTTTGTTTTCTTTCTTCTCATTAATAATATGACCCTGCTACTGGAACTTGAGTCATTCATCCAGACTCACATAAGCAGGCAAGTAACAGCAATACACTTACAGAACAGAGGTTAAGGAGACATATAGGTACATAAATTCAAATATGAAGAGCCATTACATCTGGCACCCCTACAGCCACCTTTTACTAACTTCAAGAGAACCTTCTGGTTGGTTTTGTCTCTCTCAGCATTATTCAGGCCTTAGTAGCAGAAACTGAGATGTCTCTGTGAAGATGTGGTCAGACAGCATTTTTGCTAAAATGCAATGCTGTGTAAATGTAGTGGTCTTGCTTTCCTGGCTTGCCCAGACTCAGAAGGTACCTAGCTGTCTTCACAGAGATGAGCTACACATGGGATCACAAACTCGTTGGTGATCACACTGGGTGAGCAATCCAGAAGGAACTGTAGAGGCTCATGAGGCAGGTTCAACACCAGATTTATGAAACTAAATGCAGGGAACTGAAATTTGTATTCCATCTAATTAAATGCCTGATCACTAAGAATTCATAGAATCATGAAAAGGCTTAGGTTGGAAGGTGCCTTAAATACCACTTCTTTCCAACTCCCCTGCCATGGGAGGGACACTTTCATCTAGACCAGGTTGCTCCAAGCCCCATCCAGTCTGGACTTGGACAATTCTCAGGGATGGGGAAGTGACAACTTCTCTGGACAACCTGTGCCAGGGGCTCCCCACCCTCACAGCCAAGAATTATTTTCTTAACATTCAATCTAAACCTACTCTCTGTCAATATGAAGCCATTCCCACTTGTTCCGTCATTGCTCTTGTAAATAGTTTCCATTTTTCTTGCAGGGTCCCTTCAGGTACTTAAAGGCTGCAAATACGTCACCCTTAACAACCAGAGTTGATGAGGTCTAGCTAATAAAGTCAATAGAGATTAGAGAACGAGTCAGATGAGTCTGGACACAAAATCTTAGATGTTAGTCTTGTCCCTTGTGGTTGGCCAACAGTCTAGTGGGCTACACAGATCTTGAGGGACCGTCTGAGTTGCTCATGCAGGCAGGTATCTTGTACTGTTTCGGAATTTCTTACATGACCTCCAAATGCTATTCTAGGAGTGCATGGCTGTATGAATGCCATTTGAAATATAGAGCAATGCCTTACAAATGTCTAGGACATCATAAGACATTTCAGATAGCACTTGGAATCTGTATTTATTCAATTGAATCACTTACGAGTTTATGGGTATGACACAGAACTACAGTGTAACTGTCTTCATATGTAGACACAAAGCTTAGTTTCCTGATTCTGTACCTGAACCCCACTTCTTATGCATGAGTTTATTCAGGGATGGCAAGATGGAACTAACCCAAGTGATAAATCTTGTTCAAATGAGCTAAATTTGCATGGAACCAAAAATCAAAAATTGTGATGCCAATAAAAGAACAAAATCCCACAAAAACAACCAAAAAACCTCAAGACATGATCCAACCATAGGGCAGGATACTAAGAGGTCAAGGTGAGCTCTACAGAACTGTTTATTCACTGTTTTTCAACACAATCTTTGAGCCCTTCACAACTGAGGGTGGTAGGGCCTGAACCTTACCTAAGCCTGAGCCCCTTTGCTTCTTCAGGCTAAAACTATAACATCAATATAAGCAGACATCAAAATAATACATAATTCTTACAGCAACTTGAGAACTTTCAGAACAAAAGCTCCTAAAACTGAAATAAGAGGTGCCTTGTTTGAACGTATTTTAAAAATACTTACTCTTTTCTCATTATGTAAAATTTTAATCCAAGATTTTACTCTTACAGAAAACACAGAGAAATAAATAGTTCCTCCAAATAACAGGCTTTATAACTCTGCCAGGGTCCTTCAGCATAATTCTTTCACGGCCTTGGAGTATTTAAAAAGTTGTCTTTTTATGGGCCTTTTTGTAAGTGCCTTTTCACTCAGAAGGTTGCTGCTGTTGAAATGCATTGCTCAAATTTTCTTGACAGGCATCCCAAAATACACTTATGTGATCAGAGAGATGAAGAGGTAGTGAAAGTGCTGCGCTTCTAAAACACTCATAATTATACTAAAACACAGTTATCATATTCTTAAAACAAAATTTGCAGGTATTAGATGCACTATAGTAACCAGAGTGTCTAAGTAAACATTACTTATGTCTTCATTAATTCTTAAGGTCTACAGAAAAATGGACTATCCCTTTGAGTAGACACCCACTGTGGTTTTTGGTTCTTTTGTTTGTTTGTTTGTTTTTTCTTAAATTCATCTTTTTCCTGAAAAATTTCCTTTTAGATATAAAATTCTTGATTTTTTGATGATTTACATAGTGATGTACACATACAAAACAAATGACAGTGATTAGGAAATAGAGTTATTCATGCTTAGTGAAAGTAGACTTTTTTTTTTTAATTGGTAATTCGTATTATTCCACTGTCACATGAAATAAAAAATTTTTTTTGTTGTTGTTTTTTTGTGAAATTCCCTTTCAGGAAGGTAATTTCAAAAGAAACTTAAAAAAATAATAGAGATTCATGTGTTGACTGTAAAATGTGAAAAGCAAAAACCTTAGAGCCAAACAGTGTTGAAGCAAAAATGCAAGTTTAAGATTTTTTTATTTTAAAAAACCCCAACCAAACAAACAAAAAACCCCTAAAACTGTGGCTGTTAACACTTCAGATGTTGTGGAATGGCAAAACAGATTCTCAGATGTGAGCAACATTTTTTAGGGACCATGGGCTCAATCCAGGCTGGCTGCTGCAGGTGTTTGCCTTGGACACTGTTGGCATTGTAGTCTACCTTGGTAGGGTTCTCAACTACATTTGGTTGTCTGAGCATTAGAAATGTAAGCCTGAGCCAGTTGCCCCAGGCTGGGTTTGAAGTGAATAGAGAGAAATTGGCAAGTCCAGCAGGTAATTCATGCTTCATCTTGTTGCAATGAATGGCTTTTTGAACATGTCTATTTTCCTTCACTGAATGTAAATGGACCTGAGGGATCTACACACTGACTCTAAACACTTGACTTGTAGCAGTCTAAGTAAAAGTAGACAAATCATGCCTATTATCCCTGAGTTCAAGAAGGTGATGAACAACACAGGCTTTCTTTCTCCTCAGCCTGCCAAAACCTTGCTGTATCTGAGACAGAAACAGTCTTACTGACTGGGTTAACACCAGGAGTAGGATTTTGTTGTCTTTGTTTCTCGGCTTTACTTTTCTATGTTTATGCCGTTCTCATGAAATTTTTAGGAGCAATCTGATTTTGCTGAAGTTCTCAATATTCCCTATGGGAAATGACAGTAAAATGTTTAGTTTCTATTAATTTTATAATTGTCTTTTTTTTCCAAAGCAGGATCATAAAATCAAAGAACGGTTTGGGTTAAAAGAGATCTTCAAGACCATTTTGTTCCAAAACCCCTGCTATGGGCAGGGACATCTCCTACTATCTCAGGTTCCTCCAAGCCTCATCCAGTCTGACTTTAAACACTTCCAGGGATGGGGCAGTCATATTTTCTCCGGGCAATCTGTGCCAGGGCTTCAACCCTCTCACAGCCAAGAATTTCTTCCCAATATCCAATCTGACCCTCCCCTCTTTATGTAAGTTTGAAACCATTCCTCCTTATCCTATCACTCCAGGCCTTTGCAAAAAGCCTCTCTCCAGCTCTCCTGAAGCCCCTTTAGCACCTGAAAGGTGCTATATGTCTCTACTGAAATTACAGTGGCTGAAAAGAAGTAAAATGTTTATAAGAAAGAATAAAATTGAAATTAATCTACCTGAAGTATTCAGTGGTATGGAGAGATCGTCTCTTCTTTCCATGGCATAACTCCTGGATCATATAACTGCAATGTCTACGTGGAGCCTCACAACACAACATGGGAGTTACTGTATAGTTTTGGTGCTAAACCCACTGTGCAGTAACATAGGAAAAGGTTAGAAAAATTACACCCATCATCAGGCACTGTGAGTTTCTATCGTGACTTAGGGAAAAAAAAAACTGTCTTGTGAAATAATCATTATAGCTTTGTACCATCTGTATTAGAATCACAGAATGGTTTGTGTTTGAAGGGACCTCCAAGATCACCTAATTCCAATCCCTCTGCCGTGGGCAGGGACACCTTCCACAGGAAATGGAAGTGAGAAAACTTTCATATGCCATTCATAATGGAGCATTAGAAATGTAGTATTAATTTATAACAAGTTAAATATTGTTTGCACTTGCTGCTAGCCATGGATATATTGCTGCCTTTTGAAAAAAAATTGTGGTAGAGCAGTATTCTATTCAGGTCATACAATGCTGCACAAACTTAATGATTAATAACCTTGATGAAAGATACTTTTTTCCATGCAATTGAAAATAGAGTTAAAAAAATGTTCTTCAATGTGTCCAGAAAAAAATAGCCATGAAAGCCAAGTCCAAGGTGGGACAACAATCAGATTTTTCTAAATTCTGTTTATGAGGCAACACCTGTACATGATTGCCAAACATCTGTGACCACACATGGCTGCTTCTGAAGCTACGGGCAGCCCTAGAAACCAAAAGGAGCATCACACAGGTACTGACAGATAAACTATGATAATAACTATTATACCAAATATACTTCAGAAAATAATTCTGCATTGGAAGGTGGAGGGACTCAATGAGTTAATGAATACTTAGTATATGGTATTCTCTGAAGGAAGGAGCTGTACACACATCTTTGGAAGCCTGCAATGAATGTTCTGTTTAGTAACTGATTATATTGTTGACCGTTCACCTAAAATGCTGAATCACATTGAGCAAGGCTATATTAGCCTTCATTTTTTAGTCCTTCAGTGATCATTCTTTTTCACTGAACAGTCATTCTCAAGGCAACTTCCTTTACTTTTCCTGCAGGGGAGTTTTATGGTAACAATGAGAACCATCTCCAAAAAGTAATGAACATCAGTGGACTGCCCATCTATGGAAAACCTGTATAAACTAAATAACTAATAATGGATGTCTGCAGCGGTTAATATTTCACTTGTAACTACTTGGATGAGGAATAAATCCAAGAATGCTTTATTACAAAAAGAGGAAAAAAAAATGCCAATTTGGAGTTAAAAAAAAAACTTAGCCTGAATGAAAATCTCTCAACGCCCACACACAGGCAGTGCAGTGTCTGAGTCAAAGAATGGTAATGGGAGGATTGTGACAGCTTCTAAAAGAGAGACTACAGAGATCAGGAATTTTCTTCTTCAAAAATCTTAAGCAGAATTGATTGTTGACAACTGGAGCAAAAGACTGAATGAGTGTCTGCTGTTTATCATAGCACAAGAATATTATGAAATAGCAGTAAATGCAAAGCCATTAAAAAAAAAAAAGTTATTTTGTTTTTAAAATTTTTGGTTTTGTTTTGTTTTTCTCTTCCTACAGGATGAAATTGTATTTAGGAACTCAGTGGTGTTGGATGTTGTGGACAAAATCAGATTAGATAAATTTTTTGAAAATGAGTCCAGTATTCACAATAAAATCAGTCAGAATTATTTCACTAAGGAATTTTTAAGCAGAACTGCCCCCTTATGGTAGATAGTTTAGTACCCACTTTCAAGTAATTTTGTTTATACATTTATTACTTAAGTCTTGTTGGCAACTGGGATCTTCCTAAGCCACACTTTCAACTGGTTGAAGTAGGATCTTTTCTTGTTCACTTTTTGTATCTTTTCTATGATTTAGATTCTCTGATTTATAAAGTCAGTTCTAGAAAGAAATTGGCAGTACACTGAACACTTCACCAAACTGTTTATGAAGAGGAAAGATAGTATTTTCATAATTCCTTTGTTAAAAGGCGTTGCTGATTTGGTCCTCCTAGATCCTTGGTGAATTCCTAATATCTTAGATGATTTCAAAGCAAAAAAAATGGTGCATATATGTAGTGCTGTCATTATATTACCCTTCTCCCACAGAGGACAGGAGAGATCCATTAACCGAGAATTTCACAATTCTGGTTCTGCTTTGCCATCAGGAAGCTTTTTGCAAGGAATAGCCTTCCAAACCAACATAAAATTGTGATGTGCTTTTCTTAGAAATTGGTTGTCAGCCATGATTTAATCATCTCAATGAATAAAGGCTTAGAGGAAAAGCAGCAATAACAAATTTTCTTTGGATGAAGATATTGAGATGTGTGAATACTGAAGGCCCTTCTAGATCTGGATTGTTAGAAACTCTCACAGTTTTCACTCACTTCATTCACTTACTGAGAAAAACATTTAAAATTATTATAACCTGATTGAAAGCCCGTTATAGTCAACACAAGAAAATCCATCAATTTCAGTAAGATTTGGCTCAAGCTCAGAATAAAAGGTTTCTTAATTTAGATCTCCAATTTTCATGAGAAGTTCTTTTATAGCCATCTATATATGCAAATTAAAACTGTGAATGTTATGTTTGCTGTTTATCACAGTGACTGTTTACTCCAGGTAGCTCTCAAATTTCTTTAATAATTCATGCTATTGCCCTCTAGAATTACAGAGAGAAATGTTTCATCTAATTACAAGACTATATATGCAAATGCTGACAGATTTAATTAGTATTTTTCCCTCTTGAAATGATGAACTAAGCTCAAAAAGTTTTAGATGGATCATATTCTATGGATATTACATTAGAAATCCTATGCTGTTCCACAAAAGATATTATAGCTGCATCTCCCTGGAGGATTAACAAACATAGGCTTGGCCTGTAATGAGTCTATTGGTGCACACACTTCAAAATGTCACATCTAAATGGTACGGTGGAGATTACTGAAGTCTGTATTAGCATCCACCTGAATTTGTAGTCTATAGAGTTTTGCACAGAACTATAATTAATTAGGAGTTTAGTCAGTAAAGAGACATCAATGTACCAGCACCCTCAACAGGTTAGTTCAGGAGCAGAATTAATGCCAATAGGTTATGTCAGTCTATAATTTATGTGTGTATTGGTTTGTTTACAGCGCATATATTTATGTATGTTCATACACACTTCAGGTTATCTACTAGTAAATCTTAATCTGGATTTTCCATACTTTACAGAAATTTCCATTTTCACTACCAGTTAGTGTGAAACATGTGAAATATATACTATAGAATTTGCAAATGCTATGTTGGTAAAACTAAAGGTATACTTAATGGGTTTAAACAGGAATGAGGCCAAATATCTTCCCATAGCATACAAGGAAGTAATCACACAATTTGTTAGAAGTAAGGTGCTTTGCTTTTACTTTTAGGCTACACATTCATGATGCAAATCACTCTTACTTGACAGAAGAAGGAACATTTGGTTCAAGTCATTTTGGGATCATATGACCTTCCTTTCTTGATTTACCCTTGTTGGCCTGTAAACCACCTCTCTGTGTAGAGTCTCTCATGAACAACAAGTTTGCACCCAGCCCTAATGCTTACCCTGTTGACACAGTGCTGTACGTGAATTGACTTTTTCAAGACAGGAGTAAAGTTTAGGTGTCTTCAAAGGAACACCACCGAGTACAACTTCTAGTGAAAGAAGGAACCAATCAAACTAGTTGATGTTATATTCTTAGATTTTATAAGTTTTAAATTTAGTAACATTCCTTCCATCTGAGTATTATGTATTCAGAAATAGATTTGTTTATAAGCAGACCACCAAATTCTTGCAGAGACAAGTCCTTAAAGACACACTTGCCAGTGTAATCCATGTTATGATCCTTTCTGCTTATGACACTTTTCTCAACAATATGTGTTTCAGACAGTATACTTCTGTTAAACTGGAATCAGAGACTTCCACTGGGATTGTAACCATTTAAGAAATTTGTTCCAAAGATTCAGTGACACAGTTATGTGTCCAATGAGAATATTTGGCCTCCTAGAATTTCCATGCTAAAATCAAAATTTGGAAGATAACTTTAAAAAAGATCCTTTTGGGAAGCCAGGAAGCAAAAACACTGATTTCTCTGTTGTCTGACAACAAAGTGCAAAAAATTATCTTAACAATTTAGTCAAGTAAGCCATGCCCTGCACAAAGAGTTGTGGTGGTTTGACCCTGACTGGACACCAGGTACCAACCAAAGCTGGTCTGTCAATTCCCTTCCCAAATGGACAGGCGAGAGAAAAAACAATGTCTAACTCATGAGCTGAGCTTGTCCTTAAAGGGAGAGATCACTCACTGATTACTGCTATGGGCTTAACAGAGTCAGCTTGAGAAAATTAAATGAATTTATTGCCAATAGGATCAGAGTAAGGTAATAACAAATAAAACTAAATCTTAGAAAGAAAAAAACAAACAAAAACACACACAAAAAAAAAAACAAGTCCCCCCTGCCAACCAACCAAAAAAACTCCAACCAAAACTAAAAGCAACAAACTAAAACCCCAAACCTGACCTGCACTGCTTCTTTCTTCTCAGGCTTAACTTAGGTCCTGATTTTTCCCTACCTTCTCTCATCCAGGCACAGAGGGATGGGCAGTGGGGATTCTGGTCAGTTCATCCCATGCTGCCTTTGCTGTTCCTTCCTCCAGAGGGGTTGGACTCCTCACACCTGTTACCTGCTCCATTTTGAAATTCCTCCCACAGAGGACAGTCTTCCATGAAATTCTCCAATATGAGTCCTTCCCACAGGTTGCAGTTCTTCTCAAACTGCTCCAGCATGGGTGTTTTCCACAAGGTCAGTCTTTCAGGAGCAGACTGCTCCTGCCTGGATGCCCCACAGAGTCACAAGTCCTGTCACCAAACCTCCAGTTTCCAGTTTGGAAAATCAAATGTAGAAGAGAAGTTTCTTGGTGAATTTCTGCTGGAAGAACATAAAAATTGCATACAAAAGATGTACAAGGTAGACTGGGAGTTGAATGAGTTTTTCAGATTCAGCGCATTTTTTGTAGTATCAAGGGAAAATTTTGGGGTCTGATTATCTTGACTTGACTTTCTGGTGGTCTACACTAAGTTGAGATGGATTGTACCATAAGTATATTCACTTCTGCTTAGACAAGGGTTGATTAGCTCAACTAAGTTGTACCATACACATCTGAAGTTGAATGAAGGTTTCTCTTATTGATTTATAGGCCATATCACTTGCTGTCTCAACAGTACCAGCTTTTACCACCTTATTTCCTATTTCTCTCCTAAACACAAGGGTATTTTCCTCTGAGCAACACTTAGGAAGCAAACTGTTCTGTAAAAGTATTTAAAACTGATTCAATATTTCAGATGTTTTCTCCTGTCTGAAGGAGCTGCCAGATGATAATAGTGTGGCATCTGGGACACAGGGGTCAGCCACTGTTACATCTGTTAAACCATTACTCAATTTCAGGCAACAGTGCCAGAGACACTAGCTACTCACTGCATGTATCGATCCTAAATAAATTCTATTGATTTATAAAAGTTTGAGCCTTGTTGCAGAGTCCCAAGCACTGGAAGGTCTGAAATCCTGACCTTTGAAGGCAAATGAGTTGTAACTGAATCTGCACAGATGCCCCAGTGCACTGTTTGTACACAGACTTGTAGCAACTATTATTATAGCATGCAGAGGTAGATGTCAGTAAGTTTTAAAGGTGAGTAAGCCTACCAGTTTACTCTTTCAGTCAGGGCTGTAAAAAAACCAAGGGAAAGTAAAATTTCTAGTGTTCAAAGAACAGGATAAACTACAGTTACCTGACTATGATTCCAGTTTTAGGATGTGCTTCTAAAATTAAGAATATTAACATTAGTCTCTGTTAATTAGCATTTGGCAAATGCTTCACACAGAACCCATATCTGTAGAGGGGTCATGATGCCCAGTATAATGGAACAATCCTAGAGATCATATTTAACACATCCAGTAGTAGGAAGCATGGGGAGTCACTCTTCCTTGTCCTTTCTTTGGAGGCTTGTCACTCTCTTGGCACCTGGTCCTGGCCATGGTGTGGCCAGTGAAGAGGTACTCTCCAGGTGTGGCCCACCCTTGGAATCCCATAAGATGCTCATACCACATGGTGACACAATTTTAAATCTCCAGACCACACACTTGCAATATTGATCTTAGTTTTCCAAACCCCAGCAAGATACACAATAGAGAAAATAATTTTGTAGAGCTGGGCTGCATGGAGCTTAAAGGATATCGAAATAAAAACAAGGAGTTATCCAGCTTGATTTAGAGTTGACCCCCTCAGGCTATTGCTCACTAACTCTGCACTGCAAAGGAATAAAACAATTCCCTTGTTCATCCTGGAAACTGGTTTTATATTCTCATAACAAACTACTTTTCCAACAATCCAAACACTTTCCTACTGGGAAATATTATCACCTGAAACAAATTTTGCTGCATGACTGTGAGTCAAACCTTCAAAGCTTTTCATAGGTGACCCTGTAATGGTTTGAAAAAAAAAAAAAGCTGACAGAGTAAGCAAGAAAGTACTCAACTTCCAGGTGAACAATACACAAAAGGCATATAAAAGAGGCAGTAACTAAAGACAAAACTAACAAACACAGAACCTCTCACTTTAGACAGCCAAGGTTATTTTTGTGTGTTGTCTACACTGGAGAAATCAATTGGCTGTAATGTCCTTCAGCTGTCGGTAAGTGCTCTCTAGTCAGAGCAGATTTGGTGCAGTCAACTTTTCAGTGGCTATCACTGATAGCTCTCCAGGATTTGTGTGTCTGGGAGAGTTCACTCCACTACTGGGGCAGATAATACACATCCCACTGTTTTACCATCTGTAGCAGCAGAGTTAACCCATCTCTTATCTATTTTCTTTTTCTGGCCTGAAGTCATCTAACCATAGTCACAGAATCATGTGTTTTACAGAACCTGCCTTGGGAATTATTTTCTTTTTTCACAATAGGCATTTTCTGCTATAGAAAAGTTGTTTTTTTTTTTTTTTTTTTTTTGTTTGTTTTGTTCCCCCTCCCTCCCCCTCCCCCACCCCCGTCAGAAGCCATCTATTTCCTTCCAGCTGTCTCTATCTCCAAGAGATGAGAACCTTTGCCAGTTCCTGAAGTATAAGAGAACTCAGTTATTTTAAAGAAAATTGACATTTTTTTTTTTCTCCAAAGGCTAAAAAGGGGAAAGACCTGGAGACAAAGCTACAAACTTCTGAAAACTTAGGGAAGTTTTAATGAAAATGGTATCAGAGACTGTCTGTTTTCAATCCTTCATTGAAAATCCATGACTTCTTGAAATCACAGTAGTTCAACAGACAGACAGCTTGTGACAGCTGAAATGCAAAACTGAGAAGTTTGTATGTAACAAGTCCATTTACATTGTTTTTTTAATTATAATTACTTTTTAAATTTTTTTAAAAAAATTTAATCTTATTTAATCTACCTCTGTGCATCCAGTCTGCAACTCTGCATAATAAACTCTTCAAGAAATATTGCTGATTCTGTCTTTGCTGCCAGGTTCAAACAGAGGCTTGAATGTCTTCCTTATGTCCACTGTTTTACTGAGGTTAGGAAACAATGGTAGTCTCTATTCATTCTTCAGTCACAGTTACTTAGATTTTCATGGGTGGGCTGTAGCATAAATAGGACTAAAAAGGACTTTTGAATTCATTTCTAGGAAAACAGAAATGTAATATAAAAGCATATTTTTTTATTTAAATCTCTTAAGTGAAAATCTGATTTTTTATAGAAACATAGAAAATCTTGTGTGGGAATGAATTTCAAAGTTCATCTCACTTCTACCATGAGCAGAGACAATTTTCAGGAGACCAGGTTGCTCAGAGCTACATTCAATCTGGCCTTGGACATTTCCAGGGATGGGGCAGCCACAGCTTCTCTGTTCAACCTGTGCCAGGGTCTCACCACCCTCACAGGGAAGAATTTATTCCTCACATCTAATCTAAACCTATTGTCTTTCCATTCCATCTTGTCCTATCACTGCATGTCCTTGTAAATAGTCACACTCCATTATTCTTGTAGACTCTCTTGAGGTATTGGAAGGTTAGTAATTTTTGTAATAATTGTATGGGCCACATAGTCACTGCTATGTATATTGAAGAATGTCTGGAAGTTGAAAAATACTTTATCCCAGTCTATTTTCTTTAACACTGCCCTAGTGGCCCTTTTGCTGATGTTAACATTGCTGAACTCAGCTGTAACTTGAATTTTCTCAAGAAAGGGGAACAACATGCCATCTCAATATGACCACAAATCACCTTCCATAGAATCTTGATAGATCAGTGTTGAGCAAGACCAAACATAAACGGAATGGTTTTTCTGCAGTTATTCATTTTAGCTTCTCCTTGTAGCCAGGAAGGTGAATAGAAAGTTGTAGCTCCTGGGGTTCAGGATAGCTCATGCTTCAAACATATTCAATATCTAGTATGTTTCAAATTCATACACTAATCTAACTTCTCCATGTAGACAAGCTGCAAAAGAAAAAAACTACTAGGAAAGTATACGTTCATATGGCAGCACTGAACTGAGGCCAAACTGGCTGCTTCAGAAAGTAGAGCACTGACAAAACATGAAGGCAGGCTACATAAAAAAAATATTGTATATATGTTTATATAGTCAATTACCCTCTTCAACACCATGAATGCCTGGCCTGAGAGCAAGAGACGCTAAGAAATAACAGAGTGATTAAATCAATATCCCACATCTGTCTATCTATCTATATCTATCTATCTATCTATCTATCTATCTATCTATCTATCTATCTATCTATCTATCTATCTATTTTATTTAGAAGATTTATAGCGGTGAAAGAGGAACTGACCAGTTTTGATTTTGATCCATAACTGTGATGTTAAACAGTATTTTTGCATCCAAGTAATATATTTATAGGACAGATTCAATCAAACAAAAATATTGTTATTTGTACTATGCTTCAGCCTCTCTGATGCTGATCCAATTATATGAACACTCCACAGAGGTGCTGCAGACCCTTTTGATGAGTCATTAATTTTCTCTAACTCTAAGACATTTCAGTTGTCATATCTCAAATGCTGTGGTCTTTCCATGTACCTTGATTTCAGACTTTCTATGTAAGACAAGATTTGTCACACACATTTGTGGTAAGAGATAGTCTGGGTCTTTCTTTAGGGGAAAAAAAATTAAAATTTTCAACATTTCTAAAATCTGGAGGGACCAAAAGACTTCCACACCAGTTATTGGGAAGGGATGAGTTTTGACTGTACCATAACCACAGTGATATCTATTGGAAGAAAACCTCATGTCTTCCATGTGCACAATTTTCCATCTGTGCTTTACCTCAGCAGTTAGTCTTAGGTACCCTCACTAGAACAGTCAGTAATTTCATTCACACACAATATAAAACATTTCCCAGAGTTACGCTGACTCTAGGGAAATTTTTTAGAAATACAGTAGAAAAAAGAAAAAAAAAAAGAGCAACATTTGCCAGAAGATCACAGGTTGCTGTAATTTTCTGTTTCCCCCCTAATGATTGCCATGGATCAGAGTTTTCTGATGTTCAGACAGAAAATATGTCCCTGGCACAGGGTCAGTCTTTTTTTCCCTTGTTCTAAGAAATCTGTCCTCAGCTTTGTTGTGTAAAATGCAATGTAGTAGCTTTTTCAGAGAAGTTACTGTAGGAGAACACAAGGACAACCAACCTGTCCTTTCTAAAAGAATGACTCTTGAAAAAAAAAGAGTCTCACCTTCTGCTGCTTTGCTTCTTTTCTTTACGTCCCTGTCACTAGCACTGAAGAATTTCAGCTGGAGAAATACATAAATCATAAAAGCACAAATTAGCATATTTTATATTGCTGTTCAGGGGAACCAAACTTACCTACAAAGACTGTGAACCTGTCTGGATTCTGAATCAATAAAACTGCTCATTCTCACCTACAGGGTGATGCATCTTATACCTCCAATAGCACATGCAAAAGCCATTGAGAAGAGCTACTTCCAAAGCAGTAACATGTGACAGTGATCAAAACAAATAAAACTTGATATTGTTGCACATGGATATAAAAAAAACCCAAACCAAACCAAAAAACGCAAAAAACCCCACACAACACAAAAACAACAACAAAAAAACCCCCCAACAAACCCAAACCCCCAGTTTTTCCCACTGAGACAAGAAAGAAGCAAAACACCCGTTGTCCTGTGTTTTTTGTTATTCTGGAAAGTGTTGCCAGTAGATAAGAGTGACTGAAGGAAATGAGCAGCTCCCCTGGTTGCCAAAAACTAGGCTCACTGTTGGTGTTGATACGGCTTGTAGCTACAGAAAAAACCCACCCAAAACCTTAATGTCCAGCAATTTAAAAGCTAGCAGGAGAAATCCTTGTTCAGCTGAATTTACAGCATGTTCTGTTACTGACTAGAGAGACAGAATTTTTCCCACAAAACTAGTTGACCACTATTTTTCCTTGATGGACTTGAAATATCCTTCCAAAGGTGACTTGTAAAGGACCAGACATCCTGGAAACCAGCCTGATCTCGGCTCAGCGTTGCGGAGTTACATATGTGAGGATTAAACAGGGTAAGATGATGAGTAAGAATTACCACTCAGTTTGTTCTTCATGTAAAATGCTTAGTTAATAAGTGTTGTAATTTCCAATATTAAAGGCTTTTACTTCATCCAGTATTAAATGTGTAAGCTCTGAGTCTGTTCTCACACATCCAATTAAAATGAAATTGTCTCTAGAATGAGCTGATAAGCTCAGCTCAGACTGCAGTCCTGGGGTGTCATTTGTCCATATTGCAGCTCTTCAGTTTCATCCTAACAGATGTCCTTGTTAGCATCTCCCCTGCCTAACCATTCATGCCTCCTTCACAAAGGTTAGCAGAGAAAGGAGAAAGGGAATTAAGTAGAGTTGAGCCACTGTGATTGCTCCTTCAAAAATGTTTGATCAGAGAAAACTCCTTCACCACTCACAAACTCCTCCAGCCCGAATGTAATTCAGCATTAACAGCACCTAACTCCAGTGAAGACAGCTAATTGTGGTTACAAGTGTTTTTTGTCCTTGGACCTGCTCTTTTCCAGCTTTAATTAGGCGTATAAATGAGTGCCTACCTCAAGACAAATATGGTGCAAGTGGGGACCCTGTACTTCACAGTATCTGAGATGTATGTACAACTGCCATGAAGTACAGAACTGCTTGAACATATGAAAGCTAACATCAAAACTACCAGGAATGAATCATTTCACTTTACAAATAATTTCCAAGAAGCTTTTATCCCATGAAATATTTTAATATTTCATCTGTTTATTCAATTCAGGATGAACACACATGTGAAAACACAGTGATTCTGGTCCTCCCTCCATTACTCCGTTTGTAAGCCAAACATGCCTCACAGACATTTCTCATAAAGCTGAAGAAATCTATAGAGGGTGGTGTGCTTTCTCCAGATTTCATATTGTGCAAATGAAAGCAAATTTTGGCCCAATAGCTGTAAAATCTGACCATCTACCAAAAATTAAATACACTTAACCACGAAAAGACACATAGCACTGTCAGTGGTGACAGACACTACTTATATTTGACATGAGAGAACTCTCACCAGGGCTTAAAAAGCAAGTAAAACAAATCTTATATTTGCTTTTCAACCTTTTCTTCACTATCCGTGCAGTGACAGGTCCTCAGCAGTTCCTGTAACCTCTCCACTCCTGTGATGAAGTCCCTCAATGAGTACAGCATTTTACTTTTCTCAGATCTCACAAATAGCCTGGTCTTTCAAAGGGTGGTTGTGTCATTTAGTCCAATTTCTATCATGGTGAACAAAACAAGGCCAGACCTCAGGAATCTTTCATGCATTTCATCCTGTCCTTCCCTCATCTGGCAGTGAGGTGCCTCCTCCTGGTGCCAACTGGATTGAGCTACTGTTTCAGTTTCTGGAGCAAAAAGTTAGATGAAATGTTTTAAACATTTTCTAGGTGGTAGATTTTACATTTTAGAACCACAAGACAGCCCTTCACTGCGTGACAACATTTTTTTGCAAAGCTGTGGAATAATCTCTTTGGTTCAATGGCAACCAAAAGATGCAGAAATTCTCATTGACCTGAAGAGCTTTCAATGAACTTTTTTGCCCTGAAGAAAAAATCTAAATGGTATAAAATGAAACTATCCAGCAGAGCACTTTGTGACGTTTGGCTGAATGGAGTATGTGCTGTTACCTGGGGCAGGAGACAACAAGAGCAAGGCTGTCCTGTGATGAGAGACAGGTTGAGAGTAGAGGACAACACAATGTAGGCAGCATCCTCACCAACACAGGAGTTTCCCGGAACTCCACTATGAGCTGGAAACTGATGGCCAAGTCTTCAGCAGCACTAGACATGGTGATGGGGTGAATCACATCGAGGTTTCAACCAGGGAGTCCCATCAAGAGCAAAAGACAAGGCGCTGGACCCACAGCGGGACCCAAGTTGCAGTGCGTCTCTTAGGGATCCATACAAGAGGGAAGATAAGTACAGTGCAGTTCTGAGGGCTACTGAGAGAGAATTTGAGGCCAGGGGTATGCAAAGGTACCCCTGCAAGCCTGGTCAGAATTAAGGCCTGTTAATGTCCTCAGGTTCCTGGCAACTTGCAGCAAAAAGCAGTCATAAAACCACAGGTTTGAAATGTGCCTCATGCCATCTACCTGAGCTTGTTCACAAGTACATTTGACATGTCCCACACGACATTTTTGTCTCTAAATTAGAGAGACACAGATTTGACAGATGGACCACATAATGAATGAAAAACTGGTTAAATGGTCACACTCAAGGAGTTGGTTTCCAAGTGGAGACCAGTAACTGGAGAGGGACTTTCCACAAGGACATGAAGTGATAGGACAAGGGATAATGGCATTTAAATGACAGAAGGAAGATTTAGGTCAGACATATAGAATAAATTCTTGACTGTGTGGGTGGGGAGGCCCTGACATAAATTGCCCAAAGAAGCTGTGGCTGCCCCATCGCTGGAAGTGACCAAGGCCAGACTGGACTAGGTTTGAAGCAACCTGGGCTAGTGGAAGGTGTCCTTGCCAGTGGCAGGAGGTTGGAACAAAATGATTTTTAAGATCCCTTCCAACCCAAACCATTCTGTGATTCTATTTTCCTGGTATTTGTGTAGCACAGACCTGCTTTTGATTTTACGTAAGCCCAACTATGAATAATCACATTTGTTCAGCAACCCAGCACTCCTCAGTTATCACACCAGCAGGAGTTGAGCAGTAGCACACTAACAGTACCTGTTATTAGAAAGTCAGTATCTCATTTAAGTATTTTCTAGACATGTGAAGGGAACTTGCAAAGAATATGGAGTGAAAAAGAAAACTACACAGGTTCAAAGTTCCATGTTAGTTACTGGAATTAAATAAAGGTTTTACTTAAGGGATTCCACTATCTTATATGCCAGCTCAAGTGAGAATTCATGTTTTAGAGTCTAGAAAAGACAAGAGAACAGATATGAACAACCTAAAGAACTTGGAGCATGTAGGGAATTTAAGGCAAGGATGGTATGAAACCATAAATCTGAGGCAGCTATGCAATATTCTGCTCAGGTGATAGATGACTTAGCTGTCAAAAAATCAGTGCAACACTGTTGATTTAAAATATTCAGGCAGATGCTCAGGTGAAGTAAGGAAAGACACTTGCACTGTAGTCAATACAACCACTAAAATTTCTATTAGTCTGCCCACAAACTATATTTACCCTGATCAATTTATGGTTGATCATATCACCTGTAGAGTGTAAGTGAAAGAAATCTAAGCAGGACTAAAGTGATCAGATATGTGTCTTAGAAGATGTAGACAAAAAACAAAGAAATGTCTTGTTTTCTGAAAAGCTGAGTACTGTTTTCAGCAAGGACAGATTGTATGAAATGGAAGAAATTACAGAGTGAAGGGACTAGTCCTTGTCAACAGGAAAAAAGTTACTTGCCATTAGAAGGTATGAAAAAAATCTGGTCAGAAGTGGGAAAGAAGTTACTATACTGTGTGTAGTCACATTAAATTCTACAGAGAACAGCAGCTTTCTACAGACACTCAGTGTCACTTGTTCTCAAGCTGACCCTTGCCTTATGACTTGCCATCCTTATTCAAGAGTTTCAGAATCTGTTCTGAGTGGTAGAGTCTCAACAAGTGTTTCTGCTCTGCTCTACACTTTGATTAACTGCTTTCTGAGGAGACAGGACAGTTCCTGTCATATCACCTTGAAACAACTAAGCATGATTTAAGGAGGAGAGGAAATTGAGCTTGTTGTAATAAAGTGAAGAATTATGGTTTAAAGTGTTAAACTGGCAGTAAGGTTAGAAAAAATGAAAACCCTCTCTACCAGAAGCCTGTCTCTGTCCTAGGATATCATGTCAGAACCTTATCAGGCCATTCCCATAAACTCGAAAATTCCCCCCCTCCATGACTATTTCATTATGCTGATTAGTTGGCTTTATTGAGAGATTAGTGAAGAGAATATATTTAATGAAGAAACATAGAATCATAGAAAAGTTTCGGTTTGAAGGGACTTTGAAGATCATCTCATTCCAGCCCTCTGCCGTGGGCAGGGATGCCATCCACTAGATCAAATTGTCCCAAGTCCTGTCCATTCTGGCCTTGAACACTTCCAGGAATGGGGCAGCCACAGCTGGGCAACCTGTGCCAGTGATTTGTTACCTTTAGAGTAAAGAATTTCTTCCTAACATTATGAGCCAATGCAAAAAAATTCTCATTTGCAGAACAAGAAAATAGTTGCTCTGCTTGTTTGGATTTTTGCTAAGCAATTGAAAACACTGCAGAAAACAAACAAGATGGATAAGTATATAATCTATCCATTTCTGCTAAGAAATCTAAGTGAGCATCTGTTTAAGTTAAAACTAGAAGGTAGTTAATCAAAAGAAAACACAAAACTGCTATAGAGGATTTATCCACAGCTCTCAGTCGATGGAAGGATATGGGAAGTGAAGCTTTACTATGGAATTCCTTATATCAGTGATGCATATGGTGAAATAAAGTATGACTTATAAATTATTGGAGCAGAGACAGATGGGAAAGTCTTGAAGCATTTTGATGGAAATAAATTTTATCCAAACTGATCTGAATAAATTAAGAAATTGTTTTGAAACAAATAGACTGAAATTTAGTGGAGACAAGTGCAAGTTGGGAGGCATAATCAGATACGAGATGGAAATGATTGAGAGCCATTCTGTAGGACAGTATGAAGGGTTCATTAAAGAGCACAAGCTGAATGCAAACCAACGATTTTGTACAGATGTGGATAACAAACTGTATTAAGATAAGTAACAAAGAATATAAGCTGACTTCCTGTCTATATTCCAACACAAAAGCAGAACTGGAAGGGAATATTTTTGAAGGCTTGAGCAGGATCACATTCCAACAGAAAATGCATCTAATTAAAAACTGTTAACATAAACCACAGACCTTGACATCAGTTTTATGAGACAGCAAGTGGGTGAGAGCAGAGGTAGTGTGCAGGTGCAGATATAAATATTCATGTAACACTGAGTGGAGTCTTGGACCAAATTTGAGGTGTGATGACACTGGGAAGAACACACTCAAGGCAAAGTAAAGGGGCTCTAAACAGTTAATGCTGCTAAGGAACCAAATTTTCATATTTGCATCGGGTATCACACATTCCTGTTTAACATATTACATCTGAATCAGTTCCTCATAAGCTGATCTGTTAGTTACAGCCAAAAGAAACATCTGAATTACTACCATGACCAGAAGATCTCACAGCTCGTTTTATTTGCCTTCACCTACCCTCCCTCCCCTCTTTTCCCTTCCTCTGTCCTTTTTTTTTTTTTTTTTTTTTTTTTTTTAAAATAAGATATCTTCACTCAACCATTGTTGACATGTAAAAAATGTCAGCATGTGAAGGAAGATTCCATAGGGGAGTCATATCCTATAGAGTACTTTCTCTTATTGCCAACTTTTATGTAGGACATAGTGTTAAAATAAAAATGTAACAACTCTCCTGTCGAAGCTCACAGTGGTAACCACAGCCTGTTAAAGAAGGCAAGCAGCCATAGGATAAATATCTAAGCCTTTATGGGCAAAGAGTTGAAAGCGCAGACTGCACTTAATGGAGAGTTTTTTTCAG
Organism: Xenops minutus; assembly: GCA_035221455.1. Taxonomy (NCBI): domain Eukaryota; kingdom Metazoa; phylum Chordata; class Aves; order Passeriformes; family Furnariidae; genus Xenops; species Xenops minutus. Next base: position 68,826,767 of record JAWWEE010000085.1, on the reverse strand, counting down.
TTGGTTGAAGTTTTTCTACATATGAAAGTCAAAAACAATATTCTTGGTTGAACACAGTTTAGGAAGTCAAGGCTGAAGTGTAAAGTAATTACCTACACCCAAATTTATGTCTTTCTTTCTAAATAAGAGATTCAGCTTTTAGTGTTAAGTGGCACACAACTGATTTCTTTGATGAAATCAAAGAATTTGTCAAAATGGTATTATGAGCAGAGTTGTGCAAGTTTCATGTATAAAATAAACATGCTTCTCCATCCATAGGTAGAAGTTGTGCTTCTGGCTCACCTCTTATGGCTTCTAGTATTTATGAGAGTTATTTTCCCCTTCTGTCTCTGAAAATGTGTACCATTTATTTAAAGGTATAATTTTTCAGTTATCACCATTTAAAAAGTCCCTGGAAGACAGGAGTTTGATGAAAATATCAGATCCTAGAATCATAGAATTACTTAGGTAAGAAAAAACCTCCAAGACCATTAAGTCAAACCTTTGACCAGAGACCAAACATCACCTTGTCAACCAGACCATGTCCCTAAATGTCACATGCAGTCCTTTCTTGAACACTTCCATGAATGGTGACTCCACCACCTCCCTGGGCAGCTCGTTCCAACACCTGACAACTCTTTCAGTGAAGAAATTCTTCCTGATGTCCAACTTGAACATCCCTTGGGCCAGTTTGAGGTTGTTTCCTCTTGTCCTGCTGCAAAGTGCCTGGGAGAAGAGACTGCCCCCCACCTGGCTATAACCTCCTTTCAGAGAGCTGTAGAGAGTTAGAAAGTCTCCCCTGAACTTCTTCTTCTCCAGGCTGAGCTCTCCCAGCTCCCTCAGGCACTCCTCCTGAGAGGCTTTTATATGGAATTTTTTTTTTTTAAATTGACATATTATGTTTTTATTTTACATGTTATATTTATCTACAAACCTTTTATCTGTTTATTTTAAATATCTTCTTTTATATCTATTTTGGAATTTAAAAATAAGTGCATTTGTGAAATATTCCCAAGCTTCTTTCTGCAAATGTGAAACCATCTCACCTTGCCTTTCCACCCATGCCCACACTCCTCTCCCTCCTGCTGAACCTCTCACATTACCGCGTATTTCCAGAGCTCAGACTTTCAGGACCATAAAATGATTTATATTTGAAGGCACCTTACAGATCCTCTAGTTTCAATTCCCCTGCCATGGGCAGAGACACCTTACACTAGACCAGGTTATTTCAAAGCCCATCCAACCTGGCCTTGAACACTTCCAGAGATGAGAAAAAAGATATCAGTCCTTCTGAGACTCACTCATGGAAGTTGACAACACCAATCTCTTCCTAGATGTTAATGGAGTGGTTTTTGTGTCCTCAGTCTAGGGGTTTCCACAACAGTGGTCATGACTTCTTTTTGCTTGCAAGCAAAAAAGTTAAGAAAACATATGTTTGACTCTATGTGACATAAGCAATTAATAACAACAGTAACCAAAGTCAGAAGCACAATCATGTTTCCAGCAGTGCACAATTTATTACTTGCATATTTCTCTGCATGAATATGATTATATAGAAATATATGGTACAACATTATTTGCATTTCTATATTCTGCAATCTGCACACAGGTATCTCAGTGCACACTTCTACCTTAGAAAATTGTAGTGAAATACTTCCTTGTTCCTGAGATCCTTGACATGTAATAATCCAGTGAGTCAAGATTTAGGCTGCTGTTTTCTGTTAACACGTACAGTAAAAGAAATAAAATGAGCCTCGTGCATGTTTCCTATGTATAAACTCCTTGTAGCTATTATTGAACCAGCAATCAGTTCTCCAATCTTCTATTAAAATATCAATAGTATTTTTCAGAGCTTCAATTGAGCAATGATTTTATTTAAGGCTGCACCTAGACATCACTTTTCTTCGAAGAAATCTCTTGTTGTTGCTAAAAATGAAAGCCATTCAAACGAGTGTGATTGAAACAGGGACAGGGAAAGGGAAAAAATCAATAGAACGTTTTCCAGGGTACTATATCTGCTTTTGAAAAGAGACCATTAATAACATGCTTACAGTAAAAGCAGCTGCTTGTTCAAAGTGCATTCAAGGGTGAGCTGAAAGGATGACTCTCTCCACACAGCCTCCCTAGAGAGAGAGTTTGTAAAGATTTCAAAACCCAACTTCAGACTATGAACAAAAGCCTTTCCTAGGAATTTTACATATTCTTATCTAATGTTAGATTGTGGGACTGAAATGCCTCTTAATATTTTGCTCTTTATTGAGGGCAACATGGGTCAGTGAATGTGCTACTGGTCTAAAAACTGTCTTACAGGCAAAACACTTCAGATTGCATTTATACCTCTGAGGACAGTGGGTACCATGCTATTGCCAGTTGGTACAAGCCTCAGCACTGGTGGACATCACTGTGAGGCATGTACTCCAGGTCCTGATGAAACAGAGGGCTGGGTGAGTCCATCCAGAAAATTTTATAGAATCATTGAATATCCTGAGTTGGAAGGAACCCATAAGGATCATCGAGTCCAACTCCTGAACCTGCACAGGATAGTTAAAACACTCCCAGTGTGTGCCTGAGAGCCTTGTCCAAGCGCTTCTTGAGCTCTGTCAGTCTTGGTACTGTGGCCACTGCCCTGGGGGACCTGTTTCAACACCCAACCACCCTCTGGGTGAAGCAGCTTTTACTAATATCCATCCTAAACCTCCCCTGACAAACTGCCATTCTTTTGGATCCTGTCACTGACCACCACAGATGAGATTGGCACTTGCCCCTCTGTTTTCTGTTTTGAGAAACCTGTAGACCACAATGAAGTCTTCCCTCAGGATCCTCTTCTCTTGTATATTCTTAAATATCACAAGAAAAATTAAAGTTAAGGAACGGGACTGAATCTTGGATCATCACCTAACTTGCTTCTAGTATAATTTTGTATTCTAAAAGGTGAGCAATGGTTTAGAATAAGTAAAAGGTCAATAATGCAGCTCATATATAAGAGAACTTGTTTAACAGGACTAGGTACTCTTGGGTGCAGTTTTGCAATCCCTCCTTTGCTTTGCATATAGTTTGAAAAGATCTATATGTTTAAGTTCAAGCAGATCTATATGTTTTCAGGAACAATGGGGCAAAATAAAAAGCACACTTATAAGAAGGTTCATACCATAGGTAGATGAAGACCTGAGCTCATACAATAGTAACTTATGGATTGCAAGTTACACACTATGTACTTACCTGTGAAAACAATATCATCAGTTGAGGGCTCTATAAACTTCCAATGTGTGTTCTTTTCTTTGTTACACTGATGATTAATCTAGATCTGTCCTTGTGCTCCTGGTTCCAGAATTTGGGTAGCTGGAGAAGCCTTCGTATCAGTCACCTAAGATACTAAGGGCCAGATTTTTCTCATCTCACTTCACTGAGGCCCCTGACAGCTATAGTTAAATTAAGACCCTACTTGTCCTTGCTATCCCAGAGTCACTGAAGAGTGAATGAGCCTACAGAGAACAAATCATATCTTTGGTTGATTACCAAATTCTACACACTGTAAGGTTTTGATCAGAGGTGTCTGTAGGGAGTATCAGACTAAGGAGTTACAGCTGCTCCTTTCTGCTTTTGACTTCTTCTTCCTAAACTCACATTGCAGGAAGAAACATGTCTGAAACAAAAGCAAGAAATTTGCCTTCAGAACCAGAAGGAGAAAGCTCAGCTTCCTGATCTATCTCACACACATACTGTCAGTAGTCAGCTTGTATCAAGGGAGGAAAAAAGAATGTGCAAAGGACATGGTTACTTCTGACCCTGGTCTGGCCCCTAGAGCTCCTGCATTATGAAATCATGACATCAAACTAGCAGGAAAATCCAAAACATACACTTAAATAGCATATCTTACTCTAAAAAAAGAGATTATAACTGAAATGTTCAGTCAATCCTTAATGCCTTTCTTCCTAGTCTCAGCCCGGCTGACTACAGTTCCATAGATTTTGTAAAGCAATAATAATTTGGCATCCTTTATGGCAATGGATTCGTGTGGGCACTCAGCATGGCAGATCTCACTGATTATTATATCACTGAGTTTCTATTCTAAGGAGATGCTACTCATATAATCTGCTGGGTTGATAGATGAGGTGTTGGCATTATTGCAACAGGCTGCCCACAGACCCTTTTCATCATAGTTATGGCTGTGGACTAGCAGGAGCCCCTCTGGAAATGAATGTTGAAAATCATAATGGCACTTTGCACTGTGCAGTTTTATTTAGGGAAATACTATTCAAGACAGAAAATAAGGAGCTCCTGTAGAAGAAGAAATAAACAACTGGACACTTTAATATGATGGTTTCAATAAAATTCCATATTGTTTTCAATAATAATTCTGGTAGCACTTTTATATTCTAGATTTTACCTTCATTTCCTTCAATTTTGCCTAAAGATTAATATGAGATGTTCATTTCAAAGAGAGCGATAACCACGGTGATTAAAATCTCTTTTGTTATGTGCAAGCAGAAGAAGTTATTAATACTGAGAAATATATTATGCATGTCTCCCCTCTGCTCTGAGTTCTCATGAAAAACACTCCAAAAAAAAAAAAAAAGTCTTTTCTGGAACACTATTATAATTAATTTCTATTTTTTGCCACTAGCTTAGAAAATCATAAGTTTTCTAAAGCTTTTCTGCATTTTGTGCAAAGGAGCAGTGTCCTATTTTGAAAAAAAAAAAAAAAAAAAAATCCTGAAAAAAGTTGATGCACTTAAGAATGTGGATTTAGGCCTCACAGCTGGGACAGTATTTTGGCTGACTCAAAATGTCTACCTAACCCTCATTAACATTTAAAAAGTATTATTTATTCTATGAACTTCCATTCTCCCTACTTAGTAAGGGAAGTGCTGTTATCCCTATTTCGCAAGGGGAGACTGAGGCATTGAATTATTTAATGATTATTCAAGGAAGAGAGGTAGACTGAAATTTCCAACTGCTCATTAAATACGTCCACCCTGTCTGATTTTCAAGTGAACCTATGCACTGAGGAGCCCTGCAAATCTTGCCACCTTTTTTAATGAATGAAAAGGATATTAATTTGATTTAAAAACCCCAAAAAACCAAACCAAACCTGCTGATTTCTATCAGAGTTTGTTTTTCATTCATGTCAGAGATTTTTCAATTTCAGCCCTTAAATTACACCCACTAACCACTCAGTTATTGCTGTCACTGGCAACTGCATACGTCAACCATATGGACAAAGTAACCACTTTGTGCATGTAGTACAAGTCATCTTAAATGATGGTATGCCAGAACTAGCAAGGTTTTTATTGCTATAATTTTGAGTGTTTTGTCTCTGGGCATGACCAAAATTGCGTTTTGGTCATTGAGAGAACTGCCCAGAACTTTCAGCCTTAAGTGAACATATGTCATGGAATTGGAAATGATTTGGGTTGGAAAGGGCCTTAAAGACAGTTTCATTCTCCTCCCTCCATGGCTTGGAACACCTTCCACTCTCTCAGGTTGCTCTAAGCTCCATCCAACCTTGCCTTGGACACTTCCATGAATGAGGCAGCCACAGATTCCCTGGGCAACCTGTGCCAGCGTGTCACCACCCTCACAGCTAAGAACTTCCTACTTATTTGATAACTTCATGATTAGAAACTTCAGAACTAAGACCCTTTGATGTGCCCAACCAGAGGGCAGAGAACACCAGAAAACAGAATTCCTACGTTTGTAACTCTCCACCGGGAGCTTGCCCAGAGTCCGAGAAAAGCAGTAAGTGGGATACAGCAAAAGTCTGCCATAGCCCAAATCTTACAAACAAAGCAGCTTTAATCTCAATAATAACAATAAAAAAACTTAAGATAGCCTTATTTAATCAAAAATTTATAAAATCATAGAATCCCTTAGGTTAGAAAAGCCTCCGAGAGTATTGAGTCCAATTGTTAACCCACCACTGCCAAGCTCATAACTAAACCATGTCCCCAGCTGCCACATCTACATGTTTTTTGCACACTTCCAGGGAAGTGTTCCATGAATTTGGAAGCTCCATTAATTTTCAACAAGTAATCATGAGAAGGGAAGACACCTATGGTAATCACAGTCTGCTGTACATAGCCATGTTAATTACCTGAGTAACATAAAAATTGTGAAAATAATACTTGGTTTGTTTTACTGAAATGGTCATTTTGCAGGAAAAAAAAAAAAAAGTATAAGACAGGCAGTGGGGACATGAACAAGGTCAGGATATTGAATGGGAATAGAAGCTGCAGGGTTTGGATGTAAGGAAATAAAATGTGGGAACACTTGTTAGTAAGGATGTTAGTCTAGTAGAATATATAGGGGGAAAGACATATTAAAGAATAAGTGAGAAAAAGTGATGATGGAAATATAACAAGAGATTTAGAGAGGGAGAGGAAAAAAGGGGTTAAGAGAAGAGGGAGTAAAGGAGGCAAAAGAGCAGAAGACAGAAACTTTCTCTGTTCTTGGGAGGCATGGGCACATCCCAGTGGCTGCAATTAGTCTTCACCAGTAATGACAACTGGGTATGTGTGTCATCTATATCACATCTGACTGGAACTAAGCTACTGCACTGATGATGTCTCCAGACAATTTTTCTTGAATGAAGGGAGTGTGGTGTATATTGCACAAGCCATACAGTTTTGTTTATCTGTTAGATGAGTTTAGATTTCTTCAGTTGCTGTCTGATGAATTGAATGAAATGTATTCAGTTTAAAATCACTTTATCTCACGAGGTTATTAAAAGAAGACAGAACTTCAGTACTCAGCAGTCAGGATGCACATGATAACATTCATCAAGTTAGTCTTATTTAATTACTGCAGTGCTTTTTAAAGCAGACTCCAGCTATTTCTATGCCTGTGCATGTGTTAAAAATTAAAACAATAGCAACAGTGACTTATATTCTCAGTGGTGAAAACTTCTCCATGTGAAAATTAATCAGGTTTATTTAATTGCGATGTATTTATTCTCTAGTTTCAATCCTCTTCTGAGGACATTGGGGAAAGTTACTACTTGCTGCAGATCTATTCTGCAAAGTTTTCTCAGTCAAGCACACATGTGTGCATGTGGGCATGTTTATATGCATGATCCTATGTGGGAGGATTATTCAGGAGTATCCACTCAAAAAGCAGAAGGTCTTTGTCCTTTAGCAAATTTCTCTGTCTATGATATTACAGAAAAGAATATTGCTGTCAAAATCAACAGTAGATCTGAAAGACAGAACAAAAAATGCTCTAGAAAAGTCTAGGTAGTTCCACACAGCAGAAGGAAGTAGGCAACAGGTAAGAATTTTCATAGCAAAACTTAACAAACAGGAAAATGTCCCATAACCCC
>JAWWEE010000085.1:68767683-68815204 GCA_035221455.1 Xenops minutus | reverse complement strand
AAAGGAAAAGGAAAAGGAAAAGGAAAAGGAAAAGGAAAAGGAAAAGGAAAAGGAAAAGGAAAAGGAAAAGGAAAAGAAAAAAAAGAAAAAGAAAAAAAAAGAAAAAGAGAGGAAAAAAAAGAAAAAGAAAGAAAAAAGTCAGTCTTTGTTATTACAGCTTCAGCTTAGATGACAGGAATAAAATGCTAGTCCCAAGATCTGCATGGAATCATTCAAACAGCTTAATAGCACAGGGGATAAATCACTATTATTATTATGAAACAGGAGACAGAGTTCTTTGGGACCGGGAACTGTGCAGCTCAGCTCCAACTGCTGTTCAACATTCAGAACTACCAACTTCATTTCCTCCTAGCACGTAATAAATAACAGATCTACCCAGCATAAAAGCATTTTTATAATAGCAGTAAAGGAACTGCAGAGAGTGTGATTATCATGAACTAATAACACCCTGTAGAAGATATGCAGCACAGCTTGGAGATGACCTGAAAAAGAGACTGTGGTTCACATGGCTGGTACTGTACCTGACCAGACGTTGCCCCATTTTGACCATGCCACCCCAAAGTGTTACCACATTTTAACATCCTCTCCCTCTGCCACAGTGATTTGCACAGAGTGAGTCCATTTATCTTTGCTGTTTTTCTCTTTATGCAGTGGCACAAATGCTTTATTCCATGGCTGCGTTTGTGCACCAGCTCACGCTGCCTGTGGTACTTTCACAGCATCACACGTCTCGAGGAAACAGAAGGGAAGCTCAGCTGGTCTCTTTTCAGTGATACTTGAGCTTTGCAGACGTGATGACTGTACCCTCTAATGGAAGAGAAAGGGTTGCCTAGTGGTTAAACTATACAGCTGGCTATTAGCCAAATCATATTTGCTCCACACATTTGCATAGACCTGTGTGACCAGTAGCTGCATTCCTCACTTGTGCTGCCTGTGAAGTGGATCCTACCTCATTCTGTTCTTGAATGTGTTTTACCAGGCACCCCCGGACATATCTCAGTAGTGGTATTTGAGTACCTGCTTGGGGAGGGGCGAGTGGGAAACTGTTCTGGGTGTGTACTCCACGAGATGCTTATTCAAGAAGGAATATCTCACAGGAGATATTTGCACATGCCCTGAAACAATGAAAAATCAGCCCAACAGCCCCACATCTGGTATCGCTGTGAGGGAATGGATAGGAACACTAAAACAACCATTTAATAAAAGCCCATCCCTTACTTACAATCTCACTTAATATCCCTCAGACAAATTTTAACAGTGTATGGTAATCTATGTATCTATGTAATCTTCTCATGTTAGGAAAGGGGCCAGGATTGTTGTATCCCTGTGGCTGAAGGACCCTTTAATTTTATTCATTCCTATAGATTAATGAACTTTAAATCCTCTGTGATGGGTTTTTGATGACCAGAAAATAGCTGCAGTGATCCAGAGCAGTCTTCTCTGTCAAGACGCTTTAATCTTTGCATGAGGCTTTGTGTCCCTATGTCCTGGCAAATGCTTCTTGATAGTGCTGAGGATCAAGAAAGCATGGGCAAATTTAATCTCACAGCTTTTGGTCTGAAATTCATGTTTTATGGGATTTTATCAGATTTTTGGAACACTCCATAGAGTCTTGGTATTGCAGACCTAAAATCATGTTGAGCAGAAGACAGCAGAAGTCACAGAGGTAAGATGAGCCACACTTTGATGGAAAAAAGACAGATCTGTTTTCTGATCCTCCTCAGCCATCTATAGACAAGTAAAAGTTGGTTTGTTTATAATAAAAATATTGGTTTTGTTTTACTTGAGTGTTGAATTAAAAAGTGGAAGAAAAAAGGGCCTAAGTGATTCAGACTTTTTCTTTTTAAAGTTTTCTCACTTAAAGGAAATAAAATACAGGGTCTGGTTTGCACATTTGTTCCACTTAAGTTGTGAAGTTTGGGTTTTGAGGAAGAGAGGTGACTTAAATTACCTAAAGTGCCTGCCAATCTCATTTTCCCAAAAGTTACAATTTGGGTCATTTTAGCACAATTCAAAAAATGAAGGGGTACAATAAGCAAGAGGATATTTGCCTTATACAGAACAGTTTCACACATTGTCTGTAAGTATTTTACAGTTTTAAGTTAGAGCAAGCTTAGTGTATAACTAGAGGATAAAACATTCTTAATCTTTTCTGTTGATGTGATTACACATTGTAGGGACTATTCAAATATCTATCAAAAAGAGTAGTGAATTTTATTGGAGAGAGTGAAGAGACATAAGGCAAAGCAGAACTATGGTAAGGTGGGGACTCAGCTCAGCCTGAAAAGAATTATGACATAGTGTAAGAAATAAATAAGAGAGAAGGGAAGTGAAATTACATAATTCAGAGGTGTAAGGCAATCCCAAACTCACTGCAGTGGGAACAGATTGTCGGTCCCTGAGGGAAGGAAGCAAAGGAAGAAACTGTATACAAATGGGTATGATCATTTATGCAAATTATATTTACAAATGGCCAAAGGATTTTTGTTGGCCCAGATGATTCCTGCGAGAAGCAAAACAGCAGGATCTAGGTTAAAATAATATACTAATCTTACTAATCTAGTCAGGGGTCTTTGTGTTATTTTTTAGCCCGCAAAATAGAGATAGAAGATACTGGATCAGGAAAGATATTTATCAGGATGATGTTTCCATAGTACCTACAGCAGATGCCCAGAGGAGTGTAAGAAAAGGGGGTGTGAAAAGGGCAATGTGATCCCCTGCCACAATTTTCTATTTATAAGCATTATTGGGAATGCTGAACTGGAGACCACAGATGGGCTGCTGTGTTTAACAGCTGCTGGATCTGTGGACCTCCATGGATGCCTAATCTCTTCTTTAAATCTATGGATAAAGTTTTACTTCTGGAAAAACCTGTGACAGGGCTTCACATTTCAATGTGCAGCATAGAAAAGAAACACAACTAAAATAAACCCAAGAATAACAAACAAACAAAACCAAAAAGCAAAACATAAGAAATAAAATCCCCCACACGTTTAAAATTTCCTATCTGATCATTTCCTTGGGAATCTTCAAGACATTGTACTATGAAAAAGTGAATTATTTCCACTCCTGACTTTCTTGACACTGTTCCTGATTCCATACATCTCAGTTACACCCACTATAACAGTTTATTTTCATATTTTAGTGGGTGTTTTATGCCTTTGATTGTGTTTGTCACCTTCTCTCTACTTCTTCCAGTTCTACGATATCCTTTTCAAGACAATATGATAGCATTTTCCATTCAGAATACATGAATGAAGTACAGGGATAAAAATCTTATTTGGAACTGTCACTGAATATATATATACTTAGGGTTATTTTTCCACATGTGCGTTACTTTGCATTTGTAGAAATTAAATTTTCTCAACCATTTTATTATCCAGCTAGACAGTGCTGGAAGATAATTCTGTGACTCTTTGCAGTCAGTATTAGATTTGACTGCCCTGTATAATTTTTAACAACTGCAAGTATTGTTCCCTTTTCAGATTACATGTGGATACTGTGAAGAGCAGTGGGCACATTGTGACTCGTGGGAAACCATCTGCTAGATACTCCCCACTGCAAAAATAAATTATGTGATCCCACTACTTGCTCCCTTATCTCTTAACCATTCCTAAGATGAGAAATTTTCTGTGCCCTTCAGCCTGTGACAATGTACCCTGTGAAGGAGCAGCTTTTATAAGTCATCATATCTGGTAGTCTTAGAGATCTATTCTAACTCAAATGATTCTCTGAATCTATTATTCCATGCATTCTGGAAGAAATCCTAAGGATAGCAAAAAAGTTAGCTGAGTTTGTCAACAGTTGACTTTTTATCCCATGGCCTTACCATTAGTGGTTTATTTATATATTTTTGCTAATGCATGAGATAACTTCTCTTACCTAACTGTAAATCAGTGTTAAAACGAGACAGAAATTGGTTGCCCCTGAAAAGGTTCTGAAATTGTGTTGTTTTTCGACTGATAAAGGTTAGGGTGAACTTGATACCTTGACATGTAATCAAGGTAAGTGTGAATGAATTTCAAACCTTGAATTTTTCAAGTCTTCCAAGCTACAAAACACACTTTCATGCATTGTAGCAGTATGTAGAAGTGTTTAATATGCTATTACTTTCATACCAGAACTGCAGACTATGATCAGTTTTCTGAGAAAGTAGTACCTGGGCTGCAGGTTGTGGGCATATCTGTTGGACTTGAGGAGATACCAGGGATTATCCCATTTTCAGGAGGGCCTGAGAACATGGTCAGGTCTACTTGGCTTTGGGCACAGAAGTCTCCTCCTCAGTCCCAGCATGAGCTAATCCCCATAATTGTGATCAATATCAGTTGTTTCACTGATACCCCAGAAGTGTATTCCTAGGTCCTGACCACTTTAATACGTGTCTGCCCACTTTAGTTCTCACATTACCTTCACATTACTGCATGTACATAAACGACAGACCATGTAGGGCTGAATCTTCTTTATTTTTATCTGGATGGGCATTCTTACTCATAAAAAAAAAAAAAAAATAAAAATTCTCAGGTGTTAACAGTCACACACTAGTGTAAGAGCAAGGAAAACAAGGCCAGCATATGCTCTTGGCTGCATTTTGCTTTCTCAGGAGAAAGAATGTATTAGATCTTTACCACATGGTGGACAGAGAAATGGCACTGTGTTAACTGAAGCTACTCTTGATTTACACCAGGGAGGAGAACAAACAGCTGTTTGTATAGCCAGCAAGGAGAAAAGCAAAAGAAAAAAACATTTGGAGCTGACAACAGCAATGCTTTGTTTCTGGTCAACATCACCAGATAGTGGCTGCTTCAGGCTGTGGTCTCCTCTTTTGAAGGGAATACACAATATTTGTAAGCTGCAACAGATCCCAGCAGGCTAAACAGGGCAGCAGCAGATCCTCTGATCCCTCCCTTTGGTGGCTGCTGATCCATGAGTACTGATCTTACTCTGGGTTAATTATGCCCATATTTATACATCCACCAGAAGATCCTCATGTTTCAAATGTTGCCTAAATATGGTCGTGAATCTTTTTTGTCATCTATTCTGGTAGCTTTGATGTAGTAGGTGCTGCAGAATTCTCTTGTTTGTCTGTATTACCTCAAGGATCAGTTAAATGACATCTGTGCATTCTTTCCTTGTACAAGCACGTGTAGTGTCTATACCAGGCTTATGGCAGCAGGGACTTACAGCCCTACAGCTAATCCAAAAATAGTCAGTAAATGATTATTGAAAAAACTCACCAATATAAAGTGGTTTTGACTAAAATGACAAAGTTAACTGCAGACAGGCGATGTTCATTTCGGCTGAACACTTCCTCTGTTTAGGTGAAACAGTTATCTCTCTCAAAATTTCTAAAAAGGTCATGGTGGGGAAATTATGAGGGTTTCCCACCTTTTTTTCCTCCTCTATTTAGGAAAATAAAAATAATTTTCTATTTTCTTAAGCTCTGCGGGACCAATAACCAAACTGTATTTGAAGATATAGAGGATGGGTCAGGATTTCTCAGTCTTAGGACTTATCACATCATGTACCTGAGACTTGGTCTCTCTGCTGTCCAGTACAACTGAGGGAGACAGAAACTGTTGCTCCCTTACCTCTTCTACCTCAAAACCCTGACAGGCAGCCATTTATGTCTCTTCTTTGAGATAAGAGGAAACAGTAGTTGTCTCCTCTATCTGGAAAATGATGTAGAAGCATCACTCAAAAAACAAAGGGCTCTCTAATGTCCATAATGAAGACCAAAAAAGTGCTGTATCTGGTTGTATTGTCCGGATATTGCAACAATTACTGTATTTTGGCAGTTCTAGATGAACTCATGATGCAAGTTTTAAAAGCAGGGCCCTAGCTGCATGTCTCTTCCTTGCTCTAAAAACATCTGGATAGAAATTTCTACAAGCAAGAAAAAAGAAATGCAGCATTTAGTCAGTGGATCTCACACATCTCTTGACATCATTAAGCTTGGCTTAGAGCACTGATTTCAAATATATTCATGGTAATGATGAAGACCTTTAAGTTTGGTATGGCTCATGAAATTGCTGGAGCAATTGTTGTGGAGATGTCATCATGTCACGTTTATTAAGATCCCTTACTACGTGGAGGCTTGTGGTGGGAGAATTCCGTCCTATAAGAGCAATGTGAGAGGTTCTAAAAACACTAAAGGAAATCATCCAGCCACTGAGCTGCCAGCTACTTCATGAGGGAAGGGAAAGGAAAGGAATTGGAAAAAAGAGCATTGCATTTTACTGGTGACTGTTAGCAGTGTGAGCTGGCTAAGACAGAAAAGGATTTTACTCAATTTCATGATTTGCTTGTTAATAATACATTAGCTATGACAGTGGCAATTAAGCTCCAGACCAGCTTTTTTCTGTTCTTTCATCTTTCAGCTTGCAAAGACGGACTTTGGCTAATTCATTCCTAGAGATCTTCTGTTTAATTTTCATTTCTCTTTCCCACTTTCATCCATCGCAGCCCTACCTCTACTTTCAATTACATCCAATTCTTCACAGCTTCCTTCCCCAGACACATACTATTATTGCACTTCTATTTTCCAGTGCTTTCCTGACATCACCCACTTTGTTGCACAAAACCTGGTTCTGCTCTTCATTGGCTTTTGACCTTCATGTAACTCTCTGTCCTGCCTGTTTGTAACCTTGATATACTCTACACCTTTCTACACTCCAGGTTTCACGTTCAGAATTTCCCTTTCTTCAGTTGTTTTCTTTAAAATACTGGTTTCTTGGAATCCTTGCTCTTCAATCCGTAACTATTTTAATAACCCCTCTTTGAAGGGAAAGGCTGTTTTTCTGAGTTTGCATATATTGATGGCATCCGTTTCACCTCTCATTTGTAAAGTCAAAAGAGGGCATCATGCCATGATGAAATGCAGTGTGTTTGGTGTGTTGCGTTTTGTAGACCTTATTTGTTGGTAGTCCTTAAGTCTTAGCCCATAACTAGTTAGATTATCTATATACATAGTATTATCTTAGAAGGGCATAATGAAAAATAACACTGTAACATTAAAAGCATCAGTAAAAGAAGGGAAATAATCAAGAGTGTAAAATGTCTCTGAGTGTTTCTGTGACGCTCAGAAATAATACTTGCCTATCTTTCACACCGTTTGCTTTTTTCCCCTCTCTTTTCTTATGTGCAGACATAACAAATAATTTCAAATCTTCTGTTCTCTTTCTGTATCTGTTTATAATCAGAAATATAAGTGAATTGTGGTTCTTCTCTTAACTGGATCACACAGGCAATGTCTTGGGTCCTAAAGCTAACACCAGTGACACAGGGGTATATTTATTTATACCAGTCAGACACCTGGCTTTGCTCTACCAGCGGGGAAAACATAACACTGACTTTCTCCTACTTCAAGTGAAACTGGACAATAACAGGTTCAGGAATTGCCTATTCTAATTTTCCAGGACAGGATCTTCCTGTCTGGGTATTTATACAGCAGCTACCACTGTGGTATCTAACCCCCCTATTGATTTATTAAAGTGCACTCATAAAGCTCTCTGTACTTCTTTTTTCCTTTCTGTGTTATTTTATGTGGTGTTATTGTGGGAAAGTGAGGTCAATGGAAGAATGTTTCACATTTTGTTCTGAAAGTGCTGAGGTTTACAGCCAGTCTGATGTGTTCCAGAAGCAGCTATCACAATGTAGACCAGGATCCAAGGAACTTCTGTCTCTTACTTTCACGAGTTTCCTTCTGCCCTATTTTGAGTTTTGAGGAGTGGAGTTCCCCTGCGTGATCTCCTGATAACACAAATAATGTGAAATGGAATTTTTGGAAACTGAGGAGAAAATTCTTGATCTCATGTAATAAGTCATCTGTGTCAGCTCAAATATTGGTTTGCTTCCAGCAGTTGGTTGTTCAGCAGATACATTTTTGTGCTTTCCATCAGCTGGAGTTTTGCTTTTTGTTTATTTGCTTTTGTTTTTTGTGTTTTTTTTGTTGTGTTTTGTTTTTGTTTTTTTTTTGTTTTTGTTTTTTGTTTTTGTTTTTTTTTTTTTGTCGTTTTTTTTTTTTTTTTTTTTTTTTTTTTTTTTGTGGGGTGGGGGGTGGTGGTTAAGGTTGACAGACCTTTGTCTATCTCAGTTTGATAGTCACAAGAGCCAGGTGGTGTGGGTGTGGGTAAGCAGATGTGTCACTCTTTGAAGATGAGGCCAGAGCTCACAAAATGAAGGGAAGTAGTACCCTGGTCAAGTCGGAGACATTTTGGGTGCCCACAGTGCACACAGAGAGGCTGAGGAAGTATCTTCTCTTTAGATGTGTGAATAACAGCAGTAATGTTGAATGGAATGGGAATACCACTGAAAAAGGAAGCATCACATCTGGTTCCCTCAGCTCGGACCAAAACAAATTGTTGGCTTATTCTTTAACTGTGAAACCAACAGACTAAATGACTTGAGTATACTCTGGCAATGACAATATTCCAATGAGGTGACTCAGAGGTAAAACCTGCTCATATGTTTCTGTCATTCTTGTTCATGATATTCAGGGTCTTCACAGGGAGGTTAGACAGGATGAAGCTGTAAGCAGGACCCAAATGAAGATGTACACAGATGTAGTCTGGAAAGAAAGGGGTAAATAATTATGAGAAAGTGTCAGGGATTGCAACATTACAGCCTTACACCTCAGATGTTCTGTGCTGTACTGTAGGGGTGCACAATATGTCAGTGTACATATTGGATCCTTGGTAGGACGGATGTCAAGACTCATGCTTTGCAGCACAAATTGTTTTTGCTAATACTAGTCTCTATCAACTACAGTGTCATTCCAAATATTTGCAGTAAATCCCAGCCCTTTCATAGCTCTGTAATAACTGATTTCTACCCATGGTGTGCCATAGGAAGGGCCAAGCATTTAGCAATGACAGAAATAATTTCTGTAGATACTCCTCTGTGTCCCCAAACCCTCCACAGTCCTGACTTACTTGCTGTGGTGGTAAGGGTGGGGTGGGATTGGATGTCTGTAGGGAAAAAGTGTCACTACTGGGCAGATCTGATTAGCAGAGTGTTGCAGAAGGTTGTTGAACTATGTACATAGACAAGATAACACATGGGAGTTTTTCTGTGGACAGAAAACAGAAGTAGCATACAGAATATTCTAGGGCATCCAGAATATTTGCCTGAAACTTGCATACTTAAAATAAAAGTAAACCAGTGATAACTTAAAATGAATAAATATTTTTGGGCATTTTAAAACAAATTCATATTAAATTGGTACCTGCAAAAGCCAATATGTTGTAAATTAAAACCTCCATGAGCAAAAACTGTGCCAGTGCTTTTTTTTTTTAATTTTATTTTTAATTAATATGTATTAACTGAAGCCAGCACTTGTTCATCACTGTGCTGTGCTGATACTGAAACAGACATAAATATAATCAAAGCCAGGTCTCTTTTTTTATTTCTCCTTCATTTCCATTCTGACCAATGTATTTTAATTCAGTCCATATGAATGAAGTTCAGCCATTAATTTTATATAATCTGATCTATGCCACAGAATAAATAATACAGTATCCATCGCCAAGTTAGAACACTCTAACTGAAATAGATATGTGCATTTAGTGAAGCCAAGCCATAATTTGCTTGAACCAATATTAGTAAGGCAGCCAGCATATGGGATTTTAAACCCAAAGTACATTTGTAGATGGGCTTTTATAATGCAAATGGATATATGTTTTTCCAAAGCAGTGTATATTCAGCAAACCCAGCAGCTTCCTGAGTGTCAGCTGATACAGCCGTGGATAACGTGGTATCTTTCCTCTTTTCAATTGCATGTTTATTGAACATCTTTCTATATTTGTTTAGTTTGATTTATTTTGTTTCTGGCAGAAACTCCTTTAAAAGCATAATTCTTTCCTGTGATTTCATTCCAATGTCATAAATTAACATGGAAGGAAAGGCAAATTTCCAATATATACCTGTAATTACTTTGCAGTGCTCTCCATCCTTGACATCTCTGCATTCTTAAATAGTCATGGAACTGTACGACCCAAAGAAAAGGTTTTCTGAAAAGAGATGCTGAGATATTTGTACCTACTTGGTCTGAAAGTGGTAGCTTATTTTGAGTATTGATCTGCATAAACAAAAACGTTGTTATCGTGGTGGAATATACTAATCCAGAAAAATGTTTCCATCATTCACGTTTTCAGTTGTTGAAAAGAGAGTTGTATTAGGGCATCCCTTTCAGGTTCTACTAGATTAAGACAGTTGAACTGTTTTGGTGTGGTTCACTAAAGAAACTTTGTAGCTGATGGCAATTTTGGAGGAGGTGAGAACTGATGTGGGTGACAATAAACTGTGTAATTGCATGTCTGCACAGCAAACTTTGTTCCTAGCTCCAGATGTTAATGTGTCTGGTGAGAATAAAGAGCCAACCCTCCCTGCATATGTGTTACTGAGGCTGTAAAATATGATCAGCCACTTTGTGCTTGAACAGACCTTTTGAATTTTGGCTTTTTGGATGTATAATAGTGGGCTAAAATAAACACAGCACATTGACCACCAAAACCTTGGACTGCTGGTGCTTCAGGCCATTCCCCAAAAGTTCAGTGAAGGAAAATGTGTAGCCTCCAATGACTCCAATCAGCCTTGGCTCTTTCCCCAGATTTTGATGTCTGGCACACATTACAGCAGAGGTGGCTTGTAGATAGAAAAGACTCAAACTGAGATGGGGATCCAGATACGTATTCCAGGTGATAAACTATATAACTATTTTCCCTCATTTTAAAATTATTTGGAAATTTCATTTCCAAGGTATAAAACCTGCTGGTTTATCTCATTAAGTATATTCTGCAGAAATGCTGAAGAGGTTGTTTAACTTTATTTTTAACATAACAAGCCAAAAAATTGTTGTGGGTGATTTTGGTGCAGTTGCAACATGTTTGCCTTACTTTGCAGAGTTTATTTGAGGGTAACTATTGCTTTGACAGTAAATAGTTCAATAAAATTAAAAAAGGAAAAAAAAGGTGCAGACAGACTTTGTTGAAATATGACGAGGAGTAATGATTTTGTCTTAAAGGAGAGTAGAGTTAGGTTAGGTAGAAAATATTTTTTACAGTGAGAGTGGTGACACATTGGCACAGGTTTCCCAGAGAGGTGGTGGGTGTCACATCCCTGGAAACATGGAAGACCAGGTTGGACAGGGCTCTGAACAACTTCAGCCACTGGACGATGACCTTTAAGGTCCCTTCTAACCCAAACTGTGATGCAATGGTTCTGTGAAACTGTTATAAATCAATCCATCAATGTTCTCTATGTTATTCTACATACATTAATTTTCCTCTCATAATAATTGTTTTTTACCCATAAAGCCCTATGTAGTTAGAACACTGAAAATTTTAATTATGGTCATCACAAACTTAAACTGAGCACAGACCTGGATACAATATAGAAGAGCATTCCTTTCTTTCCTCTATCCTCCATGGGAGACAGGCTAGTCACCAAACCATACATGTTTGAATTGATGATCATTTTACTTACTTTCACATTTCTACTCTCTCAGTGTCTGAATCTAAACCAATTGTCTTGATTCTCATTGTAATCAGTGGAGATACAGTCAATATAGTCAATATGGCTTACATCTGTACAGTCACTGGACTTTTCTCAGTGCAGGTGATCTCATACTATTTTAGGATGAGAAGAGTCATATTCTATTGACCACTTTCACAATATTATTGAGAAATGAGAGCATTAAGGGAGGATAAATAATATACTTGTTTGTAAAGATTAGGGTGAAATCCAGACCTCACAGTAGATTTGGGTGAAATTTATACTGATTTTAGTTCCCAGATATTCTTTAGTTCTCAGGAACCATCAATTTCCTGACTCTTCTTGCTCAACAGTGCCACACTGACACTGTTGGGACTATGCCAGTATCCTTACATGAGGATTTGGCCCTGAATAACCCATTTATGGCATGAGGACAAGCAGTAATACTACAGACCCACATTAAAGGAAGACATTTGTTTTTTATGAAATCAGTTAACAGACACAAAACCCACTTGAAATTAATGGAAACTAATTGAAAGTAATGGAGAATTACCTGAAAATGTAGCACAAGTAGAGGAAATTAATTGAAGATAATTGATAGTGACTGGAATTAATAAAAAATTGAAACAAATTGGGCTTAATTGAAATTTATTGAAAATGAATTAAACTCAATAACTCAAAACCTATTAAATTTAATAGAATCTAATTCATATTAAATTTATGCAATGTTTAATAGCAACATAACATTCTTAAAAGGGATTTTTATTAGAAGTTTTATTTGTATAATGCTATTCTAATATTATAGTAAGAATAAATTTTAATGGAAAAAAAGTGATGGAAACCATAGAAACTTCAAGCTCCTTTTGGAATACTTATGGGGATGGTGTGTGATACTGATAACAAAAGTTCCTGACAGGATTTAGTAGGATTAAAATAAAGTCTTATGGATTTTATATCAGGTTGAGGCTTTTATTAGAGTTTAATGAGAACATTTTACCCATTAAGATGTTAGCTTTGATTTGATAAATAGCTTTTTGACCAGATACTGAATCCAGCATCCATTCTTTGAGTGTACTGAGAACCCTTTTTTTTTTTTTTTCTTTTCTTTAATGTTGAAGCATTTTAAGTCTAGGAGCTTCCTTACAGTTTTCATTCTGTTATCAACTATTTCCATGTCCCCCAATGTTTGCCAGTTGAAAGAACTAAATACTTTTTCTCATAAGCCCATTAATAGATATAGTCATCCCAGTGTTTGCTCTGGCTGTAACTTTCAGGAGTCTGAAGAATAATGTGAAATATTTTTAGTGAACTGGAACTGAGATTCCTTTATTGCAAGAATGTGAAGACAAAGAAACCAGCAAAAACAGAGAGAAAACATAAACCTATAACAAATTGTGTGCAAATCGAGTATTTATCAAACTAACAAAAATACTTATGATATTTCTATAGGCTTTAGTTCTAGCCAAGACAAAATGTATAAGTGTACATGGAAGACCAAGACATTTTAGGAAAGCTGTAAAAGCAGATGCTACTTTTGAAAAACAAACATATGTCTCTGTAATGGCAAAACAAAACAAAACAAAACAAAAAAAACCAAACAACCCAAAACAACAGAAAAAATAAAACCGCCATGTTTTAAGCTAACAGGATTTAAGTTAAACACAAGGTTTAACTTTTTGTTTGTTTTTGCTTTTGACCTACTACTAAGTTAAAACCTCAGGGAGGGCTAGAATTTGAAAAATTACTGGCAGGCTAATAGTTATAAATGCTTAACAGAGGCCTGTAACTGCTGGCAATGACAAACAAATCTGAATTTCCTATTCACAAACATGCAAATTCCTACTGTTTATTTTTACATATCTGCCAACTAGCTGACAAAATTAGGCAAAGGTAACAGAACTCCTTTACTCCATTCATTTTTCTTTGTGGCACTTACACAAGTGATGGAGTTTAATCCTATTTTAGAAGGCAAACAAGATGGGACTCAACTAACAAACTGGGATACAAAGTTTAGGACGCTGAATATAGGTTTTTACAAAGATGCTTCTGGCATCACTTCTCAGTGTAGCCATTGGAATTTAGTCAGTACAGCCAATGGAGCCTAAAGTCATTTAGCTGACTAAATACACATGTCTTCTTGAGGTAAGGTTAATTAGATCTCTGAACTCTACTGAATATCTTGGGGCTTTGTTTCTGTCCAACACATAGTACGGATTGCCATTCAAAATGCCTTGGGGATCTTGATTTTCCAGCCATTTCATGAGATCTACAGGGTACTTCTGGTTAGCTGGAAATCATCTAGTATGCCTTAGGAATATGAAAGTTTGGTTTTGTTTTTTTTTTTTTTTTTTTTTTTTTTTTTTTTTTTTTAATTAATATTAAAGCTGCTGAATCATGTCCTTACCAACAACGGAAATGTACACACTTAGGCCACATTTAGTTATCTACATGGCAATCTCTAAATTTAGGTGCAAGCTGAATCATACCACTAACTGAACCTGGTAATTGAAATCAGAGTAGAGGGTACTTTGTGCACTTCAGTGTCACTTGTATTCAGCAGACATTAGGTGGATTTTGCTGTCATTTCCAGAAAGAATTTTGTATTTGTTTATAATAAAGTGTTTTCTGACAAGAATGACAAAATGGAAAAAAATAAATAATTTGGGAGAATTTACGAAGAAAAGAAGAGGCATAAAAAAGGAGCAAAGAAAAATAGGAAAAGAAGAATGAAAACAAAAATAAGGAGATAGAAAGAATGAGAACTGCATGAATAAACAGTACACAATTGTCAACCTGTCTGTACAAACAGGTTTCCTTTGTGCTCAGAGAAGTTCCCTAGAGTTTGCTGTGACACTCTTAGCTGGTTGTGTAATGTGCTACAGATCTGCTGCTGTGCAAAACTGTATCCACCTTAAAGCTCCTAAAGAGTAAAAAGCTTTAGTAGCAGTTGTCAGGGAAGTTCTGATGGGAACCAAAGCACATTATGAAGCTCTGGGGAGTACCGTGAAATGCACCTCAGGAATGAAACCTGAAACTGAAATCCACCTATCCCCATTTGTCACTGTGAGCAAATTAATGGCCTGCTCTGCCTGATGCAGTACAGCAGGCAAGCCTCTTTGATTTACTGATTATTTGGGTAATGTTTGAAACTCACACATGTTAAGTAACACTATGGATTCTCCCTCCCCACTTCCAGCCTATTTCCCCACATCCAGCTTCCTGGTGAGACATGATTTTCTTTGATTAAGCTCTTCAGTTTAATTATAAAATGGAAACAGCAGCGTAAGACACACAATCCTTTTGAGCTGAGAAAACAACACCAAGTGGCTTTTGGGTGTCAAAATGCACATAAATTGACTTCCATTTACTGTACTTTTGATTTCAGCCAGAAACATGTGACATGGTAGAAGAGAGGAAAATAAAGTGAATCCTTTGAGTATTTAAGTCGGTCTGTGTGACCTGTTGCAATACTGCACTACCTTTCCACAGCATAACCCATGTTTCTCTTGTGATCAGTTCTACCTGGAAAGAGTATAAGAACCTCACCTTGTTAACTCCCATCAAATGGACTGATGGTGTATCCCTCTCAACCTCCTGTTCCCCAAAATAAACAACCCAGGGCCGAAGCCGGTGTTAGATCACGTAACCCAGGACCCTCATGATCTTGTTAACATCCCAGTGGACTTTTTCTAGAATTTCAAAATCCTTCCTTATCTGAAGAACACAAAACTCTACATAATGATTGTCCATCAGATTAGTCACTGGCTTAACTTTCTTAGGCTTTGCATGAAATAAAAAATGTCTTAAAAAGAGAGAATGGAGGATAATAGAAGGGACCTTTGAGTATAACAGATACCAGATATCTGTCTAACTAGAGTTTGCACAAAAATAAGTCAAATAGTCAGAAATAAATAGCAGGCAAGATTGTGATGACAGAAAAGTTTCTCTTCCCTCTCTCACCCTCCACTGATTTCTGGGAAGAAAGAGGAAATAAAATCTGTAGCAGGTTTATCAAATCATAGAAACACAGAATGGTTTGGGTTGGAAGGGACCTTAAAGACAATCTCATTCCAACACTCCTTAATATGGGCAGGGACACCTTCCACTACCCTAGGTCGCTCCAATCTCCATCGAACCTGGCCTCAAACACTTCCAGGGATCCAAGGGCAGCCACAACTTCTCTGGGCAACCTGTGCCAGGACCTCGCCATCCCAAGAATTTCTTCCTAATATCTAATATAAACCAGCCCTCTTTCAGTTTAAGACCATTCCTCCTTGTCCAGTCCCTCCATGCCTTGTCCCCAGTCCCTCTCCAGCTCTCCTGGAGCCCCTTCAGGCACTTCAAGGGGCTCTCAGGTGTCCCTGGAGCCTTCTCTTCTCCAGGTGAGCCTCCCACAGCTCTCCCAGCCTGGTTCCAGAGCAGAGGGGCTCCAGCCCTTGGAATGTCTCTGAGGCCTCCTCTGGACTCGCTCTAACAAATCCACATACTCCTTATGCTGACGACCACAGAGCTGGATTCACCACTCCAGGCTGCATCTTATAAGAGTGGAATAGAGGTGCAGAATCCCCTCCCCCGACCTGCTGCCCATGGTGCTTTTGATGCAGCCCAGGACACAGCTGGTTTCTGGGCTGAAAAAGTGATGGGCATCAAAAGCAAAAAAAAATCCCTGTGCTTAGGATTCCATTAACAGGTCTATAAGATCGTTTGGGAGGAGGCAGAAACCTTGAAATAAGAATCATGAATGTGCTAAATCACATAGAAATATATACTGCAACTGCTTTGTGAGCAATAAAAGCATGTTGCATAGTTAATACATTTCTCAGTCTGGTCTGATTTTTTACCAAATGACTTTGATTGGCCAAGGAGATTTCTGGGGAGATGGGTCAACTTCTGTGATTAGCTCTGCTTGTTCAAAATTGCTGTTTAGATATTCTGAACTGTCACATCACATCCCAGCATGAAAATACACTTTTGCCCTTTCTTTTAAATTTTGAATTACATTATAACACAGCTCAACATTATTCAGTATCATCTTCTTCCTGCTCCATTTTCTTTTCATTGTATTTATTTATTTATATTTTGATAATAACATTCTTTGGGGTATTGTATAGGCAAGACATGTATTTTGGCCTCCTACTGTCCCCAGGAGTGCAATTGCCTTGTGGTAATTATAAGATGTCATATATTATTATGAAGGTGCCTTATTGCTCAAACACATAAGGGATATCTGATAATGTAATTACTTCACCTTATAAAACTATTATAAATCATGTATGGGGAACTTTTTTTTTTTTTTTCATATTAAAGCTGTCTGAAGAATTATCACATTGCATGAAATGGAAATATCAGAGTATGCTTAGCATTATGTTCCCTAGGCCCATGGTAGGCAATGATGGTATTAAAATAAAATATTTAACACAAAAGATTAAAGAAAACACATGCAGAAAACATAGCTTCTTTCTAAAGGTCTAGGAGAACAAATTGTCATCTAAATGGGCATGTTCAGCACTTGTGCCTCCTAAGATATGAGTAACAGCCATAGATTTGTGTTTCTCTTTATTTTTCCTTGACTTTCTTCCTTCCTCTTCTAACTTCCCAGCTTTCCTGAGTGCAGTATAATTGTTCTAAAAGCAAATCAATAAGCACTTGAAACATTGGCCATTGTACAAAGAATTGTGCTTCTATTGGCCATCACTTTAATAACATCTAATGATTATTTCTCCCTCTTTCAGGTTCTGAGGTTTCCTGGAACTTTATTGATCAGAGCCCATGACAGAGTTCAGATTATAATTAAAAATCATCAATGAGCAAACAGAATGCATTTCTACTTAGCAATCAGCTGAACAGATAATTGCTAGGTTAGGTGATGTGACCACAAAATATTTCCAATAGTTTCAGGTAGACAATAATTGAAAGTCACTTGATGGGTCACAATTCAGTAGGGCTTCACTGAATCTTAGGTAGAGGCTTTTGTGTCCTAAGTAAATAGGTAGTGTTAAATAGGTAAGTATCCTAACAAATAGGTAGCTCCAAATCAAAGTCTTTTACCACCAAGGTTCTTCATTCAAAGAATCACCGAATAGTTTAGGACCTTAAAGCTCATCTCCTTCCAACCCCTGCCATGGGCAGGGACACCTTCCACTATCCCAGGCTGTCACCAACCCTGCCCAAGCTGGCCTTGACCAGGGGTGAGGCAGCCACAGCTTCTCAGGGCAGCCTGTGCCAGAGCCTCACCACCCTCACAGTAAAGAATTTCTTCTGTGTATCCAACCCATATTTTCCCTGTTTCAGTTTGCATCTATTCCCCCTTGCCCTATTACCACAGTTCCTGGCAAAGAGTCTCTCTCTGACTTCCCTACAGACCCACTCAGATACTGGAAAACTGTCATGAAATTCTCCTGTGGAGCTGGGTTGAAGTAATGGGGAAACCAGAAGAAAAATTACAAGCCTGTTTTTGGATAGGGAGGACAAAAATAAGAATCTGCCCAAGTACTTTGATATGGAACATAAACATCTCCAGAAGGGTTCTAACTAAATTCAGTTGATAAACTGATATTTACAGCACTAAGTATATGGAAGCAATCTAGTTTAATGAGAAGGAGTGGATAAAGAGCCTAGAGACCTGAACTCTTTTTCTCACACCTGCTGCTTTATGATCTGAGAGCTCCTTTCTCCATCCGTTAAGTTTTCCTGTAACAAGTATGCACATTTAAGAATATAAATCTTGGGTATCACAATCTGTACTAGATCTTTTATATCAAAGAATTATTTTTTTTGCATGTATTTCAAAGGTTGCGTTTTAAGAGCTGGAAGCTCTAAATATTGTCCACCCTTTTACCCAGCATTCCACACAAACTAATTTATAAGATGCACTGGGAATCACTAAATGGCTTCATCTTTGTCATAATATGCTGAAAAGCTCATCTATATTCCTTCCGGTTGTTAAACTTGCATCAAGCTAAATCGTTAAACAAATATGAGAGAAGATGGTGCTTTTAATTTGTGGCCTGCCTATAGTACTGTATGCAGTCTACAGTTTGGAGGATGCTCTAGGTAGGTCTGTGGAGCTGGGCAGAGAGAATCCCATCTTTCTCCCAATACATGTAACCCCTCTGGGAAATCATGCTGTGTGCATTCATCTGAATCACACCTCAAACCAGTCCCTTTGCCATAGCTTTGCTTTGCGCCTCAGCTTAAAAACTGCACAAGATGATTTCCTGAAAGGTAGGACAGTTGTCTTCTATTGTGAGGAAGTTAAATATATGGGGCCCATTGTCAGTCTTCATATAGCCTTTGTGAGCTTGCATATATTATTTACAGTTATTTTGAAGCACGTTAAAAGGAGTCAGTAAATCACCTAATTTTAACCCTTTTTATCCTTGTTGTTCACTATGCACTGTCTGGAATCACTGGCCTGGTAGTCCTTTCAACTTTCTTTTTCCCTTTTACATTTGCAGTGTCCGATTCACTTGGAATTCAACAGCCTGGAGTCATCCTGTACCATCATCCCAGCAACAGAGCCTCCCTGATCTTGTAGGAGTCTCTACATGTTGGATATCATTATCATCCTCCTCCTCCTCATAAATAAATAGATGAAAAATGTCCTTGTGATGCAGAACTCACAGTCAGATACTTAGACCTTCTCACTGTTATTTGCATATGCAAAAGTGCTATTACTGTCTGTCTTCTCAGGTTGTGTATGATCAGCTGCTCACATTTTTTTTTTTTCTGTTTTAGACTGATTAACACACAATTAAGTATGAGGAACATTTCTTTTCTATAGCAACATTTTGGAAGTGCTTCAGTAAGGAATTTCTAGTTGTAAGAGTCATGTGTGTACATCTGGGACTGAAATCTCCTCTTTGTCCAGGCAAGAGATATAATGTGCAAAAGCTTCTTATCAAATGACTGCTGCACTCTACTGGTCAGCCTTGATGTGCCACAGAAAGCTTGGCTTTATTTGGAGACCAAGGCAGCAAAGATATATGTTCAAATGGAAATATACATAAACACACTGGTTCTTCCCCACATACACCATTAGAAATTATTTCATTTTGACTGAAAATTTGCTTTGAGTATTCAGGGCTGAGTCTGTGAATCCATTTGAGAAGGCAGGTACTTCATGTCCCACAACAGAAGGGGTGCCCCAGTAAGCAGTGATTCAGACCTAACATCACACTTGAATCTCTCCATGATGAAATCACAAACCAGTGAAAGCCAGCAGATAAACACCCAGTGTATGACCATTCAGGGTAGATGATCACAGAATTACAGGATGGGCAAGTCTGGAAAGGACCACAATAGGTCACCTGGTCCCACCTCCCTGCTCAAGCAGGCTTATCCCAGAGCACATGGCACAGGATTGTGTCCAAACTGTTCAGGAATATCTCCATTGAGGGAAAATCCACACCTTCTCTGGGCAATCTATTCCAGTGCTAAGTCACTGCACACAAAAGCTCCTTCTCATGTTCAGATGGAACTTCCTGTGCATCAGTTTGTGTCATTGTCTCTTGTCTTATTGCTCAGCATCACTGAAAAGGGGAGTCATCAGAGGAGTCTCACAGGAGAAACTGCCTCACTGTTTGTGTAACAGAGGGGCAAACACTAGAAGAAGAAGGTGAAACAATAATTAACATCCTATCTCTCACTTCTTTCCCCCAAATAAATTCTAGCTTAAAATCTCCCACATTAAACACCACCACATTTCTTCAGGTAATATTTGGAGGGTTAGAATTTTCTCCTCTTAATTGATTTCATGTCCTACCTCTATGTTACAAATCAAACTGGGAAATGCCGTGTGACACACCTATTTGTCCTTCTATTTTTTGTGGCAAAGCTACACATGAGTGATGCTGAGTTTCGCCAATAGCTGACACAGTGCTATCAATTAGCGTTTGCTCTGTCTATAGACTCCTGCTGAGTTGAACATGTTGGCGGCTATGAATGCTATGGAGCTGCTTGCCTGCAATTAGAATGCATGTTGAGAGGACAAAGTTTGAGTATAATAGGTCAGCAGTGGTTATTCCTCAACAGACTTCATAATGCTGAGCAGGCGTAAGGCCATACCGCTGAACTATTTTTCGTCAATGTTGCGTAGTCTTACACAGTGATACTAAACAGCTGTGGTCCACTGTCTGCATTGCTGTCTCTTCTAAAGAGGACATTTTTCATCTGCCTGTTCTTCCTGTGCTCTGAGGAGATCAGGTGTGATCGAGTCCAGTTCAAAATGAGCAAAGCTGCAGTAGCCCTGCAGCAAACTAGAAGTGATAAAGACAGCTAGGCAGACACCAAGGAGGGAAGTGCATTGCAGGTATCTTAGATCATTACCTTGGGACGAGCCTCATGCTGCTATTTTAACTTCCAAACTTCTGCTCCACAGGTTAGCCCAGTACTTTGGCTCTTTTGGTCTAGAAACAATGTTGTTCATACTCCAGGCCAGACCAGAGCATATTTTTCATGTTGGTTTAAATAAGTCTGGGAGTGGTCTTTATCAGACACAGCGAAAAGTGACAATTGTAAAATCGTAGATGATGAACAAAATATTGCTGAAGGTAAATGCCATGTGTAGCCTTTTTGACTGCAAGAAACCTCGAGATATGCTTGTAAAACATATTCCTGTGTTTACAAAGTTTTCACCTGATGACAAATCAGAGTGATTCTTAGATGTGGTGTTTGTTGTAAAGCAATTTTATCTACCTCTTCACCAGCCTAACACACTTTGCATTTGTGTTCTTGCTGATGATACAGAATGTCTTTGACAGAGGGTACTTACTGCTATATTCTTAAAATCACAGACTCATAGGCAGGTTTGGGTTGGGAGGGACCTTTAGAGGTCTTCTATTCCACCCTCCATTTTAATGAGCAGGGACATCTTCAACACAGGTAGCTATGTGTCATGGCCGGACTCAGGTCAGTCTTGAGTTGCTGTAGTCAACAACACGATCTGCCTCAAAAAACAAGCCTTATCCCTCTGAAGGAGTGAAAGTTTTCACCACGACTTCCATTGTGTAGTAAATGCCCATAAGTGTGCCAATATTCTACATTAAAAACTCAAGCAGTATCTGAAAGTCCAATGTAAAAAGAGTGGGAGAGTACTCAGGGAGAGGAGTCAGGATATAGTTCACAAGTTCCTTGCTGAAAAAGTGCCCTATCTAGTCTGGAGTCAGCAGAGCTCTATATGAATTTGTTTACGCAAGACTCTGTACTACATCAAGGGCAAGAAACAAGTGTGACAAGAACATCCTGACTGCACTGCTTAGGAAGGTTGCTGTGCTGCTTCTTCCAAGTCTCTTTTTCTGTCTTTCTGGATGGTTGAAAGGATTAGGATCTACAACACAATTCCATGTCACAACAAATACTAAGGGTTATTAGCAATGAGTCGGAACTCCCATGCTTTAATTCTGGGCAGGTTTTCCGCACTAGCCCTGGCATACGTAAATCTTTGTGCAGATTGGGTGAAGATTATAAAATAAACCTGAAACCCAAGAATCACTCAACTGGGAAATAACAGAGCTGCAACTCAGGTGAGATCTGGGAGATCCTATTTTACAGAAAACTGCAAATATTCAGCAAACATTTTTTTTTTTTTTAATTGAATCAAGGTAGTTTAGTCTTGATGCCCATGTGTGTATGTCACTTGAAATTAAAGGTGGGTCAAATTACCCATAAATAATCTGGCTGGTCAGTGAACCACAGGGACTGGCATTTCCCAGATGTCATGAACATTTTCCCATTCATTTCACTTTCATTTTATTTAAAATAAACTACTTGACATCTAAAATGACTGAGGTTATTACACATTAAAAAAAAAATAAAAATGTACAGTTGGAGTGTAAAGTCCTTTGCCTTTTCTTTTTATTCATAACAACCTGTAAAAGGACATGATTTGATTGCTATAAATTATTATGACACACAAGAAGAAAAAATGTATTAGAAACCAAACAAGGTGCATTGCAGCTGATTGTTCACCCACTACTCTAATATACTGAGAAAACCTGTAGTCTCAATATCATACATTTAAACCTGATATAATTCTATTGATATCAGTGTGAAACTTCCTATTTCTGAGATTGTTGAATGAAACTGTCAAAGCTCCCCATTTATTTAAAATACACTCAGAAACAAATCAAAGCAAGTGTCTTCTCTAAACCCTTTACAAAAGGCCTTCTAAGCAGCATAGATGAAGTTAAAACTCTGCACACCCACTTCCCTTTGTGGTCTCTAATAATAATATATTTGTGAATAATCCGTAATTAAATGAGAAGAGCATAACATTAATTATTTCACTAGATTGTTAATCAGCAGGGTATTCTATGCCCCCCTCTTCCTAGTAGCTAACCTGTCAGGGTCTAATAATTGTTGCCATGAACGGGGTTGGGTTAAGGTCCCTAAGGAATGCCAATTCTCTTGTTCCATTAGTGAGAGCACATATAGATCATTTTCAGTACTAATCTAGGGCTAAAATCAATTATGTCTCTTGTATTTAAAAATTAAATTGACTCACCATGGGAGTAGGATAAAGAGAAAAAATACATTCCTCCTATTATGTGTAATTACAATTGTAAAACATTTTCCTTCGAAATGTAATTGCTGCCTATAGAGACTGATGCTGGAGAGCTTAAACTGTTTAGCTGACACATTCAGTTGTGTTTCAGGTTTTTTCTTTAGATTATTTAATGTGTTGAAACAGTCTTACAGACTTCTTCTTGGCTCTCGGAAACAGGGTTTAAGAAAAACAAAGAGAAGACTGTACAATGAATTAATTCTCTCATCTTATTAAAAAATGTGATGAAAGTAATTTATCCTTATATATATTCTTACTCTTTTAGGAAGAAAAATGATCAACCAAGCATAATCTAAGTTTCCATTTTCCTAAATACTGTATAACTTGCTGCCTATGTCTGGCTTTTCTTTTCATTATTGGGTTCTTATGAGGTCTTCAAGAGTAGTTAATCAAAGCTATGCAATATATATGACCTGCCACTCAGGGACAAGGCTTTGAAGGTCACCAGAGAGCATAACGTTGGTCCTTCCCTCTACCAGGCAGGAACACAATGAAGATCATATTGTTTTACAGGATGGCCATGTAAGATATTGCTTATTCAAGTTTGGAATCAGGTTACAATCCTACAACACTGTCACACATTTTTTTGCTTTCTGCAGTCTGTTCATGTTGACTAGGTCTGTGCATCAGTTGGGTAATAAAAGTACAGAAATAACTTGCATCACTTGTCATGCTAATCACACAGTAATTTTATAAAAGATTTCTACATTATCTGTACCTTTCCTGAATCAGTTGAAAATCAGGAATATGTTTTTGGGGAGAATTGTAACCCTGTCTTCATGGACAATTTTCAAGTTTGCAGTGTTTTTGTCAGCTTTTAAAACCCCTTGAAGGATAAGATCATTTGGAGAAAGATATTCAACAAATGCCTGTGTTTTGCACTTTGTTTCTTATTGTATTATTCATCAGGCCTAGTTATATGCACATTATGGTTATGAATGGTTAACTATACAGTTGCAAGCACCTTCCAAAATTCTGGTTTCTGGACAGCTTATTATTCATGTAGTTTATTTGCCATGTTTAGAAGTAACCTTTGACCTGTGGATTCTATAACGATTGATTAGTCATTTATTAAGACATCGAAGAATCCATTATTCATCTTCCATAAATAATTTATAAACATACTTCTTATTTGATGCATGACTGCTATATTTAGAGTACATAAATAAGTCAAGAAAAGCTAACTCCTGCAGTGTCCTAACACTGATAAGGATTTTATCAATAAGGAAGTACAAATCCAATGGGAATTTTAGTTTAAATTAATATTTAGAATTGAAACAATGAAAAATTCCACCTCAGTCCTTGCAAGCCAACCACACAACTTATTTTAATTTTTTTTTTTTTTTTAAATTGTAGAATTTCATAATTTCTATCACCCTGAGTGGAAGTAAATAGTAACATTTGATTTGTGTGAAATTAATTCTCTGTTTTCCAGGGAGTGGAAAATGTTATTTCTTCACAAATTTTCTATACAGACATGGCAAGTTATTTACATTTTTCACAGCTGAGTGAAAAGACTGAACTAAATCACAAGCATGCTGAAAATCCATGGGTGGTTTGACTTCAGCCTGGTTTAATAAACTCAGTATTTTTGAGGCTCATGAAGGATTAATGAATGTTAGATGGAAATGGTTGTGCTGGTGGGAAGCCAACAAACTTCTTGACATTCATCTAATTTCTATTCTGACTTCTTCTGTCTTATCTTACCCTATTTTGGTTCATCATGTAGTGCCTGAGTCCAAAAACTGAATTTATGGTCTTATCCAAGTTATTTTTTGGTTAAGCCAGGGGAAAAAAGAACAAACAAACAAACAAACAAAAAAAACCCCAACCCCAAACCAAAACCAAAACCAAAAAAACAAACAACAAACAAACAAAAAACCAAACCGAACCAAACCAAACAAAACAACAAACTTCTAGTATTTCTTTGTTGATTTCTGTTTAATAAAGATATATCCATTTCCATTTCACTTTTCAGAGCAGACTAAATCTAAGATCCAATAAGCGGTCTTTGCATGTGGAACAATAGAGGCTGAGGTAGGTACTGGTTTTCCCGAGGTCATTGTCTAAACTGGTACATGAAGGGAAAGGTTGTGAAGTACTGACCACAACTCTTAGATAATGTGGGCCAGACCTTGAGACATCCAAAGGTAAAGATCAGAACACTGAATTGCATTGCATGTTGCGTGACAAGCCCATACAGGGAGTCTGGTGAACTCACAGTTCTGATCTAACTGGACTTTAAAAAGTTGAGAGAACTGGACCTACTGCAGTAATTTACATCAGCTGAGAAGTTTTTTACAAGATCGTGTAGTGCTAGAACAAAGGGGAAGGTCTTCAAACTGACAGAGAGTAGGTTTAGATTGGATATTAGGAAGAAATTCTTCACTATAATAGTGATGAAGCACTGGCACAGGTTGCTTGGAGAAACTGTGGCTGATCCACTTCTGGAAATGTTCAAATCTATACTGGATGGAGTTCTGAGAAAACCCACTAGTGGAAGGTGTTCCTGCCCATGTCAGGAGGGTTGGAACAAGATGAATTTTAAGGTCGTTTCCAACACAAACCATTCCATGGCTCTATGATAATTAACAATATAAGTAACAACACATACTCTATAAAAGTAAAGAACTAAAGAATACAAAAGGACATGATTGTCTGACACATCCAGATTACAAACTATGGTGATTTTCTTAGCATATGTGCATTTTTAAGTGACTGAGTTGAATAGGTTCCATTGTTCTGTGAAGTTTTTTTCAATGTAGCTTTCCCTAAGGGCAAAAACTTACAACGATTCTCTCTTCATTCCTATCATCTCTACCACACCAACATTCATGAATGAGAGTCAGCACTGGGACTGTTACTGGCTCTGGCATCATGAAAAATTGTGTCTTTAGTAATTTGAATAGTTTGTCCTTAATTATGTAGTGTAAACTAGATAAAAGTACTGGGTTTGTGAAAGATGATCTGGGATATGATTCAGGGGCAAGAAAAATCTGTGTTACAGATTACAAAAAAATTTTGAAAGTGTAAGATTCAGATAGCAGAACAACTACATGGAATTAGAGGAGAAAGTGTTTTAATACAGTAGACATAAAACAGCAAAAACACTGATTTTTACAGTCCAGATGCTCAGCTTGTTGAATTATAAGAATGTTGGTGACTTTAGCTGAAGGTTTACCTCTCTAAAAAATATAATCTCTGACTATAAAACTTTACCTCCTATGTGCAGATTATTCATCTGAAAAGATTCTTTTTGTCTATAAAATTGTCCTTGAGGAAATGTTTCTGGCACAACATTCAGATTTTATTGTAGACAAGACAGTGCTAAGACAAGGGGGAATGGTTTTGAACTGAAAGAGGAGATATTTACATTAGATATTGGGAAGAAATTCTTTACGCAGAGCATGATGAGGTCCTGGCAGAGGCTGTCCAGGGAAGCTGTGGATGCTCCACCCCTGGAAGAGTTGGACAGAATTGGAGCAACCTAGTCTAATACAAGGTGTCCCTGCCCATGGAAGGGGGTTGAAATGAGACAGCTATTAAGGTCTTTCCAACCCAAACGATTGCCTTATTCTAGGAAGTACTATTTCGAATTTTCACAAGTGGAAAGAGACAAAGTTGTTTCAATGCTGAGGAGAAATCAGAAAACATCATCGTTGCTTGAAGAAAACACATTTTAAACCAGATAGATAATACACAACACAACAATGTAACATTTTGTGCTGCGTTCTTTCGATGACTGCGCCAATTAATGAGCTACAACTTTTGAAAAATCAAGAGAAGCCCAAACATAGGGAGGCAGTGAAAAGAGAGATACTCTCTCCCTCTTCACTCAGAGCTGACCAATCTACCTCAAGATGGACCTACCTGGGCTTGTGAGACAATGGGAAATATTGCGCTGTTTCCACATCCTCTGCAGATAACCATTGCTATCCATTACTGTCAATATGCAGGTGCCAAAATAGACATTGTACAAATATAATCTTTAGAAATGCAGGCAGACAGACAGTGACAATATGACACTATTTGTCAGAAGGAAGAAATTTTACAACTCACACAGTTTAAACAATTATTTTAAATCCTTTCTTGTTATAACTGATGCGTAGAATAATGAAAGAGAAAGAGTGAGAGTGTACCTGGGTGTTCCTCATGGATTATTTCCTTTTGCTCACTCTCACCATAGAAACAAGAAGCAACATGTTCCAGTGACATCTGACTCCTTTGCTATCTTTAAATGTTTCCCCAGATAATACATTATTGTGTTTGTAGCCTCTTCCCTGTGGTTCCCAGAGTGGCTTCAAAACCACTGGTTTGTTGACAAAACAAATGAGCCTGAGACATCGTGATGAAGGACACTCTTCCCCAGAGTTTTCATCTAGAAAGGATCACTGCAGTAGCCATAGATGAGCTGTTTAAAGCAGAGGCAGAGGGAAGATAAGAAAGCTGGGCAATTTGATCGGCTATACACAGGGACTCACAGTCTTATTTGACTGCAAAATATCTGATTGACCTTGAACCTGAAACAACTTGTCAGGGGATCTGTTGCTTCAATTGCTCCCTGTCAGCTCCTCAGACAGCTGTTTCTTCCTTTCAGATTTTGTCTTAAAAAAAAAAAAAAAAACAACCCAGGCTGATGGTGGTGTGATAGCACTGGGACAGGGCAAGGAGGACTGCATTTCTGAGCAAGAGGAGAGTGCGTTAACTGTATTTTCATGGATTTTTTTACATTTCCCTTTATGAAAAATCTAGTGACACCTAGTAAATGAAAAGTTATGCAAAATCTGAGGAGGAGGTTAAAAAATTCTCAAAAGTGTTGCAAAAGGTGACCAGGCCTAAAGTGCACGGATTTAATGACCAAGAAATTAATATAAAGATGTTTATGATTATGGACCAATGTGAAAAACTAGATGCAGGTTCAGTTAACTTTGAGACAGAATCTGAGGAGCTATTCACAACATTCAATACATTACTGTGAGAATTGTCTTGATTTTCATGAGATTTTTACAAAATTATATAGGCATATGGCTGCTGAATTTAATCCCTGCCAAAGTAAGAATACTAATATAACACTCCCTGTGGTCTGAGTAGCCCACTCTTTTTAACATTCTTTAACTTTTTACTCTGGCCCAAGATTTTTAATATGGGAAGCTCCAAAATTTCCAAGATGATCTCTTCCACTGCTTTTTTATCTTTACTGATACAGATTTCCTCAAGTCATTTTAACTTCTTGATGAAGTTAAATGTTGACCTACCTCTAAGCAATGTCAGGAATAGATTATTTAGTCCTTGTCTGAGGAAGACTGAGGAAGAATGTGTAGACCACTATCAGCAGCAGCCCCAAGCTATCTTCTCTAGACTAAACAACATGAATCCATTCAATCTTTCTGCTAAGCTCACTTTTCAAGGTCTCTTCTGACCTCCCTTCATACTTATCTTTTCTGAATATCCACACAGCACTTTTCTTGAAGTAATATGTTCAAAACTGCTTAAGAGTCTGGAGATAATAGAAGACATCTTATCACTATTAGTATTTTTAAATTTTGGTCATTACAAGGTAATCAACAAAAGAGGTTATTAATCTGCCGCAGAGACGTTACTTTACTTTGCCCCAAACCCAAGGAAGATACAAAATATCAAGCATTTCTGTCAAAATTAGGAACTGATTTAACTAGTCATAATAAGTCCCAGTTAATAACATCATTACTGTGACGTGTTCTTGTCTTAAGTTCATACCTCATCAAAAGGAACATGATCATCTACTCTTTTCTTAATAGGGTAAACTGTGGAGGCAGTCAAGGTAATATTATTTCTGAAATGTGAGGAAGAGACTGCACCTCATCTGATGTTGTGAAAAGTACTTTTGAGGAGAGACTGCACGAGCAGTGAAAAAATAAGAAAAATTCTTTTTACATCTTAAAGTAGTTGAAGAGATTTCCTTTGGCATGTCTAGCCACCTGTCTACAGACAAGATGGTTCATGATTTCCTTTCGAAAAGTCAATTTATCAGAGATGTCCTATAACATACAATTAATGACCTACAAGTTTAAAGTTGTCTGATGGTTTCTCAACCTCCTAAAAATGTATAGAAAGAAGAGAAAAAACACCACCATTCCTATCCTATTCTGTTTTAGTCTGGGAGCCAATGCAGGACCAGAAAAAAATTTTGCATTGGAAGAGTGTTCGTTGTCTTAAGAAGCTTTTTTTGAGAACTTTAACAGACTAGTAAATTGGTCATGGAGTAGCGTGACCACTATTTCACCACTGCAGGTGACTTTTAAGGAATAAACAACCTAAGCTTTGCATTTCTAAAAACTATCTTTACAGGAGCAGGGCTGTTCTGTACCAGTAAACCAATGGAGTGAAAACCAGTCCAGACATGGAAGGGAGCATCATAGCTGCAGTTACATGTAAGTTATGTGAGTCAAACCTTCCACTACCAGCCTGTGATCTTTGGAAGGTGTAATTGCACTGCAACAGGTACATTTTGTCTCTGAAAGCCGCGGAGACAGGCTTTTAGGAAAGGTCTGCTGAGGATTTCTGTGCGCAAATTAAAGCAGAAAAGTTATACAAAGGGACCTAGAGACTTTGGAAATATGAGCAGGAAACAGTGAAATGAGATTCAGTCTGGAACAGTGGAAAAAAGCCATCATCTAATGCCTCTGGAGAGAGGCGTGTAAAGAGGTAATCTGAAACAGGCATTTGGTAAATGGAAGATGTGATATTTAGGTTGCAATAACAGTGAAAGAAACCTGTAGGGTGACAATGAGCCATTTCTCTGCTAGTAAAAGACAGACAAAGGGAGCAACAGAGTGTGAATGTGCTTTTGGGGAGTCCTACAAAGGAGCATGTCATCATACCTCAGAGAGGAGGCACACGTAGTGCCACTCAGCCATGCTGGAATGATAATGATCCAAATACATTGTTACAATAAAAATCATGAAGAGAAATGGTTGTTTTCAGCAAAAATCCCACGACTGAAAACCGGAAAGTGACTGGGGGAGAAGTGTCTGTGAGACAATCAAGAAGCAAGAGGGGAAATGATAATTGCTTGCACAGTGTGGATAGCTGTTGGTACTGTGAAGGAAGGAGAATTATTAAGGATGGTCTAGGGGGGCTAGGCAGGAGAAATAGAAGAAACTAAGCAGAGAAAAAAAAAAACCGGCTGAATTAAGCAATTAACAGTTCTTAATAGAGAAGTCTATTAGACGAAGAAATGTTCTCCTAAGAGACACAGCTGTAA
Source organism: Xenops minutus (assembly GCA_035221455.1). Classification (NCBI taxonomy): domain Eukaryota; kingdom Metazoa; phylum Chordata; class Aves; order Passeriformes; family Furnariidae; genus Xenops; species Xenops minutus. The sequence continues at coordinate 68,784,908 of JAWWEE010000085.1, read as the reverse complement.
GCTCTTCAGTGCAGGCACCATGACTGCTTATATGTTTGCACTGCACCCAGCACAGTTGGGATTCTGATCCTTATTTGATCCTGTGGGTTCTGCTGCAATAGAAATAACAAACAGCAATAATTACATACTGTGGTACAGCCACTGGGGATACGTGCTGAGGCTGAGTTCTCTTCTTAGCTACACTCTGCTGAGGTCAATGGGATTGTTTGGATACAGGCTGGTGGTGTTAGCAGGACAATTTAGCCTGGTTCATCTGTAAAAATAGAATATACGTGGTTTCTGCTCCCAAATCTCCCTATTATTATTTGTTGTAGGGCCATGAAGGCTGAACATTTTCCAGTTACACAAGAGGGAATGTTTCATGCCCAAAGAACTCAGGTGGTAGAGTGGACGGGTAGATGTGTAGAGCCAGGGACTGGAATGCCAGAAAATTTTTCTTCAAAGCAATACAATTTTCTAGAAAATGCAAAATACAAATCTGATCTTTCAGGACTGATAGTATAGCTTTTCTTCCTCATCACTTGCATTACAAGTGAGGCCTTGCTCAGTATTTGTTTCTTTCTCCAATGGACAGGAGGGAATTTACGGAGCAGATTCTGAGGTAAGCCCTTAAGATCCTACAGAAACAAGGACACTAGAGAACATTCAGACATGACACCATGGCAGTTCTGCAGCTTGGGAGCAGTGGATTGGACACATTTTTGTGGTAGATTACAGGTAGAGGACAATCTTCACTGACAACAACATGATTTTTTTCATCTAAAGTGCTGCCTTGAATTTATCTGACTGCATTATTATTATTGTTACTACTGTTTTAATGGCTGAAAGCTATGAAGAACTGGGGCTTGTCAGAAAACTGAGCAATTGATAAAAAAGCAACTGATGACAGCAGTTCAGTTCTAATAATTTCTTGTCTTTCTTTGCGTTAAGGCATCAGTACTGGGGGGTGTACTTTAGCAAAATGACTGAAATAAATGATGCATTTCCAGACAGCTTTATCCCTGACTCTTGTGCATCTGAGAAAGACGCAGCAGTGGGTTTGGCAGAAGAAGTGAAAAGCAAGTCAGGAACTACCATTATGAAACGCAAAAAGTCAATTTGGATGTCAACAGCAAAGGCAGGGGATGCAAGCTTTAAAGAGCTTCAGTTTGAGAAAATGAGGGCACCACATTGTGTAACCCCCACTAACTGCTTATGTTCCAAGCTGTAGAAGAATGCCACATTTAGATTTTTATTTTTTTTTTCATTTCACATGGATTTTTGTTATCTTAGACCACAGGATTCCCCAAGTTTCTTGCAGGTGCTACATCAGTCAGAAGGAAAGGCTGCCTGAAATGATGAAGTCTGTGAATATTCAAATTTAATTGCATAAATTTTGACATTTGGAGGGAAAAAAAACCGCACCCTCTCACTATTTGAGGAGAAAGTCCTGATGCAATATAGCATTATATAATACACTTTTAGAATTTGTTTTAAGGGGGATTTAGTGTACAAAAAGGAAAGGAGAATTGTTATCTTATTTTTTGAGGCTGCTAAAGCAGTAAGTGCAGAGATAAAGTAACTTCACTAGATTATGGGAGCCATAGGACACTGATCCCACTAGGCCTTGCTGTTTTTGATAAATCACCATAAAGTGAAGAAAAATATAATAACAAGAAATGACACTAGAGTTGATTGATGAAACTAGCAAAGTTCTCTGTATCGTATTTAACTTAACGGGACACTGGAGAGATGCAACATACTTACTGACCTGCCTTAAGAGGAGGCAAATGCATACAGGTCATTGCTTAAATACAGTGGTTTTTCGTCATTGATGTTGAAACCAAGACCAAGCTGGTCATCTTTGTTCCTGACTGGGAGATAATGCTCTGAGTCCTTGATTTCCAAACTAGATGCCACATGACCCTAAATCTGTTTACCTGTATGTCCCACAGAGACCCCACTCTTGACATGCTTCCACTCAGTAACTTTCAAGATCTAAATTCTTTCCTGACACCAGCCCTGTGTTTCTATCATTTTCTCTCAACTGCCTGGGCAAAACAGACACCGTTGAGGCATGATTCATCCACATTTAAGATGCCTGTTTTAGGATGGGATGAATCATGCTTGTTTCTTTCCATTGACTATAAAGGGAGACAAGGGTGACTAATCAAGATGTAGATGTCTGTAGTGCAGACATCTAACATTAAGTGAGATGAATGCCACTTTCAGAGCCAGCTCATGTCTGACAGAAATGGTGACAGCCAGCTGGGTCCACCAGAGCTTTGGCTCCTGCACAGCAATACATGAAAGCATATTGCTTCCAAGGCTATTTCAGGACCAGATAGCCCCCTTCCCGTGGTGCTCAGAGCCCAAGTTAATTAGCATGGAGGACACAAGCTGGCCCTGTGCAGAACCAGGGTATTTCTGCATGTTTCTCTTTAACTAAGTAGTTCTGGGGAGTTTGGTAGAGAAGCACGACATAGTGACTTAGGTTTAACATCATCTTTGTACTCAAGCATAGCATTGACCTTGCTGTGCATGAGCTGGCTCCATGCAGGGCTTCTTGTGGATGTTTTCTTTCCATGTTTTGAAGCATCAGTGATGCTCTCTGCATTTACATAGCAAAATGTCTCTGTAGTCACACTTGCTTCTTGAATCTGTAGAAAACTGATGAAACTGGGTTTTGTGGCAACCAGCAGAGGTCTGGAGGCATTAATAATTTTAAAACCTGTTTTCTAGGTTGTTTATATTAAGACAGATGTTATTATTTGAAGTACCTGTCTGAATAGGCTCAATAATCCATTTTTATAATGACCTCATTTAATATGAAGAAATGCCATGGATAATTCAGCTGGCCACAAACAGTGTATTACCTTCCATATGGAAACCAAGAGTACTTAAAGTAGACTCTTTGAGTCTGCAATAAATGCTGAGATCGTGCCATGACTAAGCAAAAATCACATCTGATCTCTTCTTAGACTCCACAAACTTGCTAGCTGGACAAAGGGCTTACAAAACATGATGGAAGTGATCACAGCCTAGCTTTCTGAATATTATAGTTACTGGGATACTTATTTTTCCATTTTACCTGAACATCATTTAGTGCTGAAACTGAGCACTTGAGCTCTTAGTGATGCCAGAGCATCACTGAATTGTCTAAAAGCAAATACAACTTCTGTTTTCAGAGAACTTTATCAGATCCTGAAATTCTGTCTGCCATGACACTTCACCTCGATCAAGCTTTTGAGGGAACTGAAAAATCAACAGATAAAAATTACAAGGGGAAAAAACCCCAAAAAACAAAACAAACATTACAAAACAATTTTAATTCATAGGAGATGTATAACCTTAACCTCAGAAATCATAAATGTTCTTTTTTAACAATCACTCTGTGGAGGTTCTTTTCCTCCATAAATCCATTACTGAAACAAATAACTTGCCCAAGATTGAACACTGAATTTTGAATAGGTGATAGAACTAATATAACTCCTTTCTGTTTAGTTCTGAAAAATGTTAATTGTTAACTGTACCATACAACTGTTAAGGAATGTTAAAAAAAATCATGAATAAGTCTCACATTGAAAACCCAAACCTATAAAGTTTAATTTTCTTATATATTTAACTACTAAACAATCTTGGAAAGGGTTGCTTTTCCAAGCTGCAGATTTTCTGCTCCATTCCTTATTTAAGTTTGTGAAGAAAACATGGGTCAAATTATGCTTTCAATAAAAATATGTAAATAAGATATTTCATTTCTATAGAGAAGTCCATCTTAATGTTAAACACATTTTTTTCACCAAAGGCAACATTTTCAAATGAAAACATACACAGAATAGTTGTGTTGTTACATAGAGTTAAGGCTGAGCACAGGGGAAGATGAATGATTGCTTGTGTAGGATGAGGGGAAGAGCTGAAAGACCAACAAGGAAAGCAGAATAGTAATCGATGGAAGCAATGACTAAGCCAGTTCTATTTCTAGTAAGAAAGGTAGAGGGAAAAACAAAGAAACATTTAGGAGATATTAAACAGACATAAGTGACAGGATTTGGAGCCTGAATGCGGAGTTCTTCCGTAAGAACAAACTGGCTTTTGAATTAAGCCATCCATCAGTGTGGTGTCTTCAAAAGGAAATGAAGCAAAAGCTGCTTCATATGCATCTTCCCACTAACAAAATTATAGATCATTACAACTCAGGAAACAGATTGTCTGCTGACAGATCAGCTGTGAGGAGAGTTCTCAATAGCACTGACTATGGTCAAGGAAGGAATTAAAACCCGTGCTCGAGTTCATCCATGCATCCATCAGAGAAACAGAACTAAATAACCCCAGAGTGATAGTAACTTCGCAGCTCCAAAGTTTTAATGCACTAATTCTTGCCATCACACAGTCGACAGCGCTATCCATTATCCTGGTTTACAGGAGGGAACTTAAACACATTTAGAGTAGGTTTCTAATTCCCACAGAGCTCCGTTCCTTTGAGGATCTGGGGCTGTAGATCTGGTCACTGCAGTAAAGCACAGTGCACAGAGATCTGAATCTCTGCCAGCTCAGCCTGCTTGTGAGCAGGGCTTGTTAGTGTGGGCACAGCACCATCCTAATGCTGTGACGATGCTGCCAGCCCTGAAAAGAGAGCTCCTGAATCCTGCAGCACTGTGGGCTTGTTTTCCTCATGGGCAAACCAGATCAGAATAGTTTGAGCTTGGAGACCAATGTGATCCGTAGGATAGATTTAAATGTCTTTTCAGTGGTCACCCATCAGTTCCTCAGAATACAGCAAGACCGAATCCAGCTATATGACTCCAACACTATTATCCTAATGGATGTACTGCTTCTCTCTAAGGAGCTGGATAGACAGGGCCTTTGGCTTTATCTGATTTATTTATAAATTTGCTTAGACATAGGCATATTCTCAGGGGCTTCCTAGAGCTGGGACTGAGACATAAAATACCCTGAGTTAGAAGGGACCCACTGGATCACCAAGTTGTTACTTCAGATAGCAATTCCTGGCAAACTGAACAAAAATAATTGCTGAATTTCCAGGCAAACAGCAATTTCAATGACACTAAAAAATAAAAAAAGGGAAAACTCTACATTTTGTGTTCTCCTCTCCTTAAAACTTGTGAATAACTCTAGGCACAAACTCTAGACCATTTCAGCTAACAACAACACATTAGACAGGAGTCAAACTTCACATTGTAGCCCTTAGTAATCAACAACTGACTTGAGCATTAATGATCTAACTTTTCCATTAGGTAGCAGCCAATAGATTGCTCCACTCTTATAGTGTCTCTGTGTTCCAATGTCCTAGTTTTCTCCAACTACTAATTTAAAATGCTTTTCACTGTTGCAAAGAGCGTAGTTAACTGCTAAAGAACAATTTTATTGCCCTAAAACAGTCATATATTTGCATTCATTACCATGAGTCTTAAAACCTATTACTGATATAAAAGGAGGATAACAACATGAAGGGTTTGAAGGGCAGTAGATAATAGACTGGAAAGGGCTCTGAATTGCCTGAAGTATCAGACATAAAATAGCAATGATAAACAAGTTCATTATTTGTTAGTGATGGTTATGCTGGAAGGAACATTTTAAATATAATTTTTCTCCTTTTTAAAGTTTTATGGAGAATGTATTTCAGTCCTAAACTGGGCATAAATTAAACATGTTTTACCCAGCTGTTCTGTTAAGAAATAGCAAGAACTAATGAGCTGTATAGTTGCAAAGCTGTTAAGGCAGTGTGAAAGGACTCTATAGGGCAATCTATGAAGTATAAAAGAGAGAAAAGTCCCCTCTCCACAGTAATTTACTCCTTCTCAGACATTTGGGTCGAGCTCAGCTCTATACCACCTTGAGCTATATGTGATCAGCAAAGACAATCCTGGCTTGTCTGCCAGCCATAAAGGAAAAATACAACTTTAATATGAAGAGACATTCCTTAAACAAAAAGTAAACTTCCAAATCCTTCAGTCTGACATCTTATAGATCAGTTTTCAGGACCTGATGTTTTAAGTCCTGACCAGCTATTACTCTTGGAGGCTTTGCTTGAAGGTAGAGATGAGCTGCCCAGCTTCTTCAGAAATGAAGCCAATGAGGGTATCTGGCCTGTTGAAAAGCCTGTATTTAAAGACAGTATTTCCTATGGAGAACTTTGGCATATATTGGTGGGTTTGAGATCATGTTTGATAGTCAGATACAGATTCCTCTTCCTTGTCTGGAAATTTTCTTCTTCAAATATTGGCTGATTTATATTTTTTTAGCATTAACTTCTCATGAAATCTTGGTATTTCCACACAAACTATTTCAAAGATAAGAGACAACACAAAGAGCAGTTTGCAGATGTTTGCAGTACAAAATAGACATCTTCATTGCTTTCTTTACTGATCCCAGTGTGAAAGGTTGAATTATTGAATTATGCTTATTTTATTCTATATAGCAGTTGAGATTGAACAGTTGTTTAAGTGATTTCCTTAAACTATTGCACAGTATTGCCTCTCAAATGGTTGTAGATTCAAAATCAATAACTCATCCAATCCTTACATTTTTCTAGGTTTTGAAACAATAAATACTCAATAAACTCAAACCTTTCATCTCACTCTGGGAAGAATTTGAAAATCTAAGTTTATCAGAGCACCTCCTTTTTGAAAGATGCTCTGCAGAGATGGACACAGGATGTTTGAATGCCTCACCTTGAGAATTAGATACCAAGAGTTTTAACGTTAAAAATCTAAATTGAATGGGAATTATCAAGGGACGGCAAGGATACACTCCACTTCTACTCCCATTCTTGAACATGAAGGACAAACTTATATTTCTGTGTGTGTGTTTTTTTCATAAACTGTCAAAATTTACATGATACCTAATACATTTTGTACAATAGGATCCAGATTGCCTATAACTTTTAGGTAGGTACCACTGCTGCATTTTTTCTTCATCATTATCATCATTACAATAATTCATATTAATATTGTTGCAATTGTTGTTGTTAAAGTATCCTTATCCCCAAATAAAATTCTATCAGCATAAAAACCTTATAAGGAAAGGATGAATAAGTGCTTGGTTGGTGCCTGACGTAAATTTAGACTCCCTTTATAGGTGATGAAGAGAAATTCACCTGGACTGGTTTATAAATCAATTTCAAAATAAGATGAATCTGTCCCTAAGATGAATCTGTCCACTACAGATGTTTCTGCTGGATGACATCCACCAGTTATAGGTGATGGTCTGATCCCAAAGCAAACTCAGACATCCTTTTTTTTAAGTCCCTCTTACCCCACAACACAACCAAGAATTAGAATCAGAATGCAGAAACCTGTTCTGCTGTGGTTTTGATTTCATAAACTACATCACATACGTTATTAGGCTGTCACAGAACAACGAACAGCTCTCTGAATTTGTAGTTCTATGATCATCAACAAGGAAAGTTATGAAGGGTTTTCCTATTCCTTTTTTAAAAAAATAGTCAGGCAGAGAAGGTGATGAAATTAAAAGATAGATAGGAAGAAAAAGAAGAGAAAAAAAAAAGGAAAAAAGAAAAGGAAAAAAGAAGAGACAGAAAAAGGAAAAGGAGAAAGGAAAAAAAAAAGGACAGAGAAATATTCTGAGGAAGAAGACAGAAAGAGAAAAGGAAAATAATAAAATAAGGAGGAAAAAGTAGAAGAAATTACTATGTCGAGTTTCCTGGGTAGTTTTTATTCAGCTGTGCTAGAGGCTCTGCACTAACCAATCTACACTATATTTTGGGGGTTTTGGTTTTGTACATGTGTCAAGACTGGTTTTAAAAATCATTGACTGGACAAAAGAAAGCTAATTAAATAATTAAATACCGGTGGAGTAGGAAAAAAAAAAACAACATCCAAAGCTTCCATAGAAGTTACTCAGTGTTTGTACTACTGTAATGTTGCAGTCAGTAGTGCATTTCGATTTTCTTCAGACCTAGAACTGATTTATTTTCTTTTTTTTTAAAAAAAAGCAAAACTAAAAATTACTTTTGTTATTGCATAAGGTGAAAGAAGGAGCAGCTTTACATGACACATATGAAACACCACAGTCGTGACAGGAGCAGAGATTACCTCAGGTAAATCCTCAGCTGATCTGTTTGTGTTAATCAATTTTGCTATAGTAATGATTGAGTTCAAATCATTATCGAACTCCTCCAAAAGGACAAAATATAAGATTCAAACATTCCTAAAAAATCAGCTAGTCTCTCAAGACAGGGTACCAGGGGCTAAAACCTGTGGGATGTGGTCATGCTGTATAACATGGCAGGACTGAGGCTAACACAGTCATAGATGGATCACCCAGTCTACAAACAGTGATTCCTCATAAATCATTACGAAAAATAGACTAACTGTGCCAGTTCATAAATTCAAGGCAAGTGTCTATTTCCATAAGGCCTGAGCAGACAGGCAGTGTTTGGGATGCAAACATGCCACCACCACATGCAGTAGTTAATGTGTTAGCATTTTAACAAATTGAGCCACTTCACTGGCCTATTTATCAGTTCAAGCTATTTAGAAATGTTGCTACCATATGTTGTCCATTGAAATGAATGCTAAACACTGCATTTATAAATGGTAATTTATGACTCATAAACGTCTCAGCTATTAGAGTCTTTCTGCCACTGTGAATGGAATTGATAGCAGTTTCTGCACTTCATGTTTTGTTTTTTTTTTCACTCCCCTCATTTCAGGGATATTGTTGATATTAAAGCTTTAGTGCCTCATAGAGGATGTTATTTAAAAGACTGTGTGTTTCAGAGAGAGGTTATTTTTGTGTGCTATCCACCCTGTAAATAATTTCAGTTCTGAGTAAACTTTTAGGACTAAATATTTCAAAAGGTCCTCTAGAGTATGCAAAGTGATCAGTTTTCAGTTATAATAAACCTGATTTAAAAAAAAAACAAAAAACAAAACAAAAAAAACCCACCAAAAAACACAAGTCTTGTTTCACCCTCGCTGCAAAGCCTTTTCCCAATCTATATTTACATCTGTAACGAGTAGATGATCCTAGAGTTACATCCTGTTAAATCCTTTCTATGACAAAATACAAATGCTCAAGCAGATTTGCTGTTCTTTAGCTTTGGAATTAATATTTGGTAAAATTCCTGGCTAGATCTTTTAAATATACTGTATGCAAATGTTGTCTATGTGCTTTACTGTGAATGCTACTTAATGATCAAGAGCCTCATATATGGTCTTGTTGAAAATGAATTTATCAGAAAGCATCATTTTTACTAAGTAGGTTGATTACAAGTTCCAAGGCACTTTTAAGGCTAAATTTTAGAGAGCCTTTGGAGTGCCACTCCAAAGTGGAAATAATTTGTAAATTTTACATCCAGAGGCTTGGTGAACATGAATTTCCATCACGGAGAAGGCTTTGACAGGTTGGTTCATTCAGCTTATCTCAGACAAATCTTTACATGGCATGAAAGTCTCTCAAGAAATGAGTAAAGAAGAAGTCTTAGGAGTTAATTTAGATGAAATACTTAAGTAGCTCTAATTAGGTAGATGGAATTTTAACTTTGGAAAACACCCTTTCCTGTTTCTAGTGCCTCTGCACAAATATGCAAAGGCATCCAAGGAAATTAAGGTCTAGAAGGACCGTCTCAAAAGATGCCAGCTGTCTGCAAATATAAACCTCATAGTAGTGAACATGGATACACAGTTCACTACTCTTTTTGAAAATTTCCCCAAAATATAGGGATGATTTCTTTAAAGTTACTTGTGTTAGCCAGACTGAGGAAATGGGTAGCACAGTGATTAGGTCACCAGTCAGATTTGAGACATCCCTGACAAAATACCAGCACATTGCACTGATACAAATAGTGATGGATTTTGTAAGAACATGTTCCCCAGTCAACATAGGATTGTGCCTCCATCCAAACAACAACCATGCAAAACATCCAACCAATATTTTAGGGTAGGAACATTATTTACATCTTGATATTAAAAGTGCTTTGGGGGTATTATCTATTTAAAATCTTCTAAAGAGGTATTTATGCAAATCTTCAATTCCTATTTAGCTAGCTACTAGGTGGGCTTGGTTACAGTGGATAGCAAGAGCTTTTACATTTTTTGTCCTTTTATAATATAGCCTATATGACTACAGACAAGTAAGTTATTTGGTCCACCATATCTTATTCACCTGCAGAATAGAGATAGTTCTTGTAGTTCTTCACAAAGGGGTTGTAAAGAAAAAAAATCTGTACTCGAGAGTGACATACCCAAATGCTATGACTGTGATGCTCTAGGGAAGAGATGGACAGAAAATCATTAAAAATAATTTGATTAGAATTTTAGGTCAGATATTCATCTCCATGAGAACCTTGCTCTAATCTTAAGGAATTTGATAATATTGCCTCAAAAATGCCTACTTCAGGATATTGAAAGCTCTTTCCATGTCTAGAATAATACCTTAAAATAGCTTCTGTTATAAAAAAGAAAGATCAGATCTGCTATTTGGGGTGGCAAGTCAAGTGCAGAAGATGTTGAAAAACAGACTTCATTAAACACAGGATGAGCGGAACAGGTAAAACTCCATGCAGTTACTACATGAATATGTTATCAGAGGCAATAATACTGAGAAGTCATATTACAACAATTACAAGGAAATGTCTTTGAAGCATCTTCTATAAATATTAATTCAAAAGTTCAACCTCTGAAAACCACTAAATATTTTATCAGTGGAATGCAAAGAAACAAAATTACTTGTTCAACCCTCTGACTTTTGGATGGCGAAATCCAGAGCAGAATGCAAGGCTGGAGCTCTCTCTTGCCCAGTTTTAACAAGCATTTTGGGATACTATATGCAGAACTTTTGGCTTATACTGTGAGTGTTCTGGCTTTTATAGCTGACATGGAGTCCTGCATGGTCAGCAGATGAGTGAGAGTGTTGAAGGAAATGGTATCATGCAGTTTTATTTACTCTTTTTAAGTGTCATTAATTGCTCTGTGAAAATGCCAGTTTGGGTTTGTTTCTTCAGTTTTTCAGGAAACCTTTTTCTCTCTTCCCACCCCTGGTATGAATGTAAATAGCTTTTTTGAATTCCAACAAAAAAAGTAAAATGTTGTGATTCCCAGTGAAATGACTCCTTTAGAGTCTATGTTTTATTTATTTTTTATTCAAAACAGCATCTGTTTGTTTGTTTGTTTTAAAGCTCATGAAGTGCCAAAACAATTCATCTATTTATTTTGCAAAGGCTAAATTAAATTCAGACTTGAGAGCTTGACTTTCAGAAGTGCAGGTCACTTACTGTTCTGGCTAAAATTAAAATCACGTATATGAACTCAACACCTCTGACTCATGTAAATGTTACTTAGAAATGTTTGACTTTCCTTTAATATGTTCGTTAAAATATTTAAATCCAGGGGTTGAAAGAAAAAAAGGCACATTTTAGAGAACCAGTTAGAAGTCTGTTCTGTTGTGGATTGCTGAATTTGAACATTAATCCTTTACAGCAAGTGTAATTTTCATTCAAAATCAATAAAAATTAAAATCAACAGATGGCAGATGTTAAAGAATATTTTCTGGCAGAAGAACTGTTTTTTTGGTGAATAGAAAATTTGGAGACCTTATTTATTTTACTTCTAACTTGGACCTGCTCTCAGAGAACTAGCTGGTCCTTTCCAAATCTGAACCAAAAGGCCACTATTGTAATTGAAACAGGGTATTAATACTATAGCATAGTAATGTCAATCTAATTCAGGATTTTTTTATGCTCAATAAATAATGTTCATTCTTATAGTGGTAATGTCACATTAAAAAATTACAGAGATTATATTAGATATTAGATTTGCAAAGTGAAGTTGTTTCATTCTGAGCAAAGTGACAAGGGATTGAACAAACACAATTTCAGTATGCTACACTGACTTCTGATGTCTAATAAAGTCAATGGGGAGAAATGGGTGTTTGAAAAGAATGATTTATTTAATCTCTTTTTAGTGTCCTGAGATGAAGAGGTGAACTGCACCCTAGTCTGACTCTTCCCAGACTGAAAGTAAAGAGAGCCTAAGGTGACTAACATACACACATGATTTGTTTGTTTTTTTGTTTGTTTGTTTGTTTTAAAAGTTAAATCCCAGAAAGGAAAGTAATACTTTACATTTTTGATGTAGCCGTAAGTACCAGAAACATCTAGGGGAGCATTGAAAAAAAGATACTGTCTTTAGAGTTATAAAAATCCATGAAAACTGAATGTCTGAGTCACAAAAATGTTTGGGTTGGAAGGGACCTTAAAGACCATCTACTTTCAAACTGCTGATATGGACAAGGACACCTTCCACCAGAGCAGGTGCTTCAAGCCCCTTCCAACTTGGCCTTAAACACTTTCAGGGGGGGAGCATCCACAACGTTTCCAGTCAGCTTGTTCCAGTGCCTTACCACCCTCACATTAAAAATTATTAAATAAGCAAATAAATAAATAGATAACAATCAAATGGAAGATAAAATGGCATGACTGGACTAAAACTATCAGTGAGTTTTCCTTAAAATATGCTCCTCAAAAAATTACTACTATTTTATAGGTGAGTATAAGCTTAAGGGCATCTGTTATAGTAGAACAATCCACTAGACTGTCTGTGGAAATAGTACAGCCTGCTCAGAAAAGAAGGAGCCCACTCAACCTGTACTGTAACAGTTTCCAGAATTCGATTGCCAGCTCCACAGGGAAGCTCTGCATTGCTGACAAATTTTAGGGTATACACACAGGCTTCCAAATATATATTTATAAGCTCAATTTTAGAGATTTTTTCATCTCATATTTTGAATCCTGGCAGTATGATGATACTGACTTTGTTTCCACAACCAACAGAATGAATTCTTTTTTCATCATTTATATAAAGAACTGATTACAGTGTGATCTGTAAATATTTTCTGTTATTAACGATACTTTCCCAATGTGATTATTCACTATAGAAGTGTTATTAAATAGAAAGAAACCATAGCAGCCAGAAAATGAAAGAGAACACATTGTTATATCTTTTCAATAGAGCATTTCTCACTGTTGTCTGATACTGAAATAACTAAAATTATCAATTTTCAAAACCTGCAGCTGTGTTTCAAAGTGGGACCAAATCTCAAAAGCATGAAGGCAAAGATCTCTCCCACATCAGCTAATTTGTCTCTGAGACAAACACTGGCCTTCCAGAAGCTTATTGTGCTCTCTTTGAACACCTCTTGTCAGTCACATGAATAGTCACTCTAGTCCTTCTGGCCATTATCATCCACAATCCCTGGAAACCAGAAACCCAGGGGTGGACTACAAGACCAGGCAAACTCCTTGCGACACTTTCCTCAATGTGTCAAACTCTGTAAGAAAACTAGAAGCTTCAGTGCCTGGAATTCTTGAGCTAGATATTTGTATTTAATAGCCAAATATTTTTTGAAGTCCTTTGTGAAACGCAGTCTCCCGTTGAGCTGGTATCAACTTGTAACACCCACAGCAACCCTTGGCACCATAAATGCATGTTGCATAAAGATGAAATCACTCTGTTTCTTCAAAGCCCGCCCTCTGACAGCCTCCTTTGATACCCATGCTTCTTGCATTAGAAGATACAGTAGAAGTTTTCCCACACTACCTCTTCCATGTCACCCATAGCTTTACAGACCTGTGTGCTAGTTCTTCCCAACAGGTACTTTTTAGGCTGATGATCCTGATATGTCTCAGTCACTCCATACTTGAAACTTATTCTCCACCTTCCACCTCTCTGACAGCTGTTCTGTGACCATCCTTGACTGAGACACTGAAAACAATGAGATTGTGTGGTATGGACCCCATGCTGTTAGTCCAGTACAGCAAATCCTGAGGATGTTACCATTCATGTCAAGCCATGGCAATCTTTTCCTAACAGCTGACAGGATTACACTGCAGACATTTTCAGTTTAGGGATTGCTATTTTGACCACTGGAAAACCTTTCCACAGACAAGTATGCCCCTGAATTAGAACTGTCTCCCCAAAACTTCAATAATTTAATTTACTTCTTTGATAGAAAAGCTGAGAAAGAGAAAGAAAAGAAACCCTGTAATGCAAAATTGAAATTACCTTTTTAGTTTTATTTTAGTCTCTCCATCACTGTGAGAATGACAGACTGAACTGTTTCTTTCCATGCACAAGATGTGTGCTCTTTCTTGGGGTTTGAGGCCATCATCAGGCAAGCATAATTGTTTTCTCAGGTCTTTTGTTTCTTTCTTGCTTGACTAAAGAAAAATTGCTGTGCCTCAGCCACAGCAGATTTTCTCTGTTTATAGTCTTTTTTATGGTAGTTTAGTTTGACTGCCAAGTACAAGAACCAATAACAGGTCTATCATTGTAAAGATGCCCTGATACTATGACCCTGTACACTGGCAGGTGATTAGATAGCATACCAATAATTGTAGAGATAAAAGAGTAATTCATTTTGGCTCTGAGAATACAGCACTGGAGGACATCCCAAAAGCTAATGTTAAAAGCTGAAATTTAGACATAAAATCAGAGATTTACAAGGAAGTGAGTAATTTTCTTTATGGCTTTTTTTTGCTTTCTGTATAATTAAAAAGTCCATAAAACCTTATGGGGCACAAATCGTAGATTCAGAGATGCTGGAAGGGACTTCTGGAAGTCTTTAGCTCAACCATTTCTCAAAGAACAACCAATTAGATGAGGTTGCCCAGTGCATTGTTCAGTCAAGCTTTGGGTATTCCCAAAAAAGGAGATTTCACCATCCCTCTGGACAAATAGTTAAGGTGCTTGATCATGCTCATCACCATTTAGATTTTTTTTTTCCAAATATGTAGCCAAAATTTCCCACATCTAACTTTCATCACTCTTACTCTACACCTTCAAGAAGTGTGAGTCCACTCTTCCATCAGGTAATTGAAGACAGCAGTAGGATCCAGTTTACTCTTCTCCTAAAGTGGAAAAAATTTACATTTTCCTACTTGCATCTCCCAAATTCTGTCCCCTCAGTCATCTCTTGCTCACACAGCCCAGGGTGACACTGTTCACTTTCACCACACAGGCACACTGGTGACTCCTACCCAACCTCTTGACCATGATAATTCCCAGCTATTCTTCTGCAAAACTGCATTATATTCACTAGCGTCCCATCCCGACAACTAAACAGATTGAGACAGATTGCTCCTACAAGCAGTTATTTTTCTCCATAAACTGTGGAGGCAATCTAGACTGATTAAGTCAAGTGTGCTTATTGACACTGAAAATGCCTAAACCCAGGTAAGAGGTGTGTATCCGTAGACTCTTCAAAATCCCTGCATTTGGCTGATGAAAACTATGATTCTCTGGAAGAGGTGTTAATACTGTTGGGTTAGAATTATGGAGAGATATCGTAGAGGGATGTAAAGGAGCAAAAAGACAGAAAAACATCAGGAAAGATTGCCCTGCTTCTTGAGCTCTTGCTTAGATTTATCTGTGAAGGTTAAATGGCTTCCTAGGAACTTAATGCAGGAATAATAAGATTCCAAGAAGAATAGATTATCTTGCCTGCTGTTTGACCATTTCATGCTAGGCTTGTAAATAAAGCAAATTACACTTAAAATACTCATAAATTCCTTACTGCTTATTTTTTTCTTATTCCTCTTAGGAAGCAAACATACTTAGGTGACACTGACATAGAATTAAACAGTGAAATAAGAAGACTTAGTGAAACAATATTTTGACTTTCTTTTAACTTCAGTTTCCCCTCCCCATTTTCCTGCATCTAGTACAAACTTCCTTCTTTTTTCCCAGTTCTGGGTTCCAAATCAAAGAGGAGTGCACTGAGGAAAGACAGCCCACTTCCTATTGAAAGCAGCTGGTTTAAAAACAGTCAGAAAATTTGCTATCATAAACATCGACCAAACACTTCTATGAAGCTTATTTTCTTTCATTCAAAATCATTCTATAATTTCACAGTGGTGTAGTGATAACGGCAGAACAATAAACCTTTTAAATATTCAGCAGGTTCCCACCTAGTGAAAACCATCTTAAACATCAGTTAAAGCAATAGGCATATATTTTCAGTGAAAGATTTTTCCTCCATCTGTTCAGATGGTGCATTTTCCAACTAAACTATCACCAGGCTTGGTAGATTAGGGGAAAAAAAAAAAAGTATTTAGAAAAAAAAAATAATCAGCATCTCTTTGTGACTTACTGAACTGGGAAACAGATGATTCTTCTTAACACAGAAGAGCTATGTGGGATGTGTCAGCTTTGCAACACAGTGGTCACTTCAGTTTGGATTAAGGTACTTTTTCTTCTTAATGTAGAATGAGAACAGAAGTAACAGAGCTCGCCCTTAGTAATGATGAAATTAAAGACCATGGAAATTTTTACACTGTATTGTTAGAGCAGGATGGGTGATAGGAAGAGGGTAATGGAAGCAAAGTCTTAGAGGAACTGTAGGTCATCGTCACAAGTATTTTTCTATTAGCACTAGAGCCAGTCCTGGAGTGAGGAATGCAGAGTAAACAACCCATTTGAGGACTGTGTGGGCCAGTGTCAGTCTGCAAGAACATTTCTGCACCAGTAAACACCCCAACAGTATCCCAGAAAGCTATCTGGGAGGCACTTGGTATTAACCAGACAGCTTTTTCATTAGTTCAGGGAACACAGTTGCACCCAGGAGAAGCAAGGGACAACTGTACAAAGTCCCAGAACCGCAAATCTAACTAAACTCTGCAATGACTCAGTAGTTTAGCAGCAACAGAATTTCAGAAGTTGGAACCCTCTTTATCAAGGGTATATGAAGCTTTGGTGTTCAAAAGTCATTTAGCTGTCCAAAACTCTTTCTATTATCACTGGAAAAAAGTAGCTCTGGAGAATGTTTTGTCTTTTTAAGGACAGTCATCAAAGATGGGTCAAACAATAAGCCTGCTGGCACATCGAGTCTCCTCAGTTGTGTAAAACATGTCCAGCCCAGTAATGAGGTTTACTTTGAGTAATTTGGTTTAGTGGAAAATGTCCCTGGCCATGGCAGGAGGGGTGGAACTAAATGTTCCTTAACATCCCTTCCTGCTCAAACCATGCAATCATTCTGTGAATCTATGACATAATTGATGTGTGAACACCCAATTGATCTACAGCAGCCAAAAGTTTGGTTCTCCCTGGGCCTGCCTGTGGAGCCCTTCAGAAGGACCTTGACAGGTTGGAAAGATGGGCAGAGAAGAGCTGTCTGAAATTCAACAAAGGTAAATGCAGGATCCTGCAGCTGGGGAGGAATAACCCTGGAACCCAGTACAGGCTGGGGCTGACCTGCTGGAAGGCAGC